>CAKALU010067416.1:204424-233129 GCA_916700995.1 Hozukius guyotensis
TGAATCTGAATCTGGACATGACTGAAATAGAAAGCACACACTTACACGCATGGGTGACCGAGAAGCTGTTGGACGACTCGAGGTTGTCGACGTTGTAGTTGAGGTGGAAAGGCTTCTCCGTGGTGTTTTGGTTGGTGTTGTAGAGTTGGACTGCGAACCTGAACGCGCTGTGCTCCTGCACCGTGGATCGCATGAACAGTCCACCTTAGAATAAAACAAAGAGATGGAAACCAAAGATCACACATCTGTGCCTTCTTTAGTCAATGTTGGTTTGATTCAGTGAGAAGGAACTATCTATATACGTCCCAGTGTCATAGAAAAGGAGGCTGAAAGAAGAACTAGTATGCATTTTGTGATCCGGTGCGCCTGCCTGGAACTCTTCATATCGAGCGCCTCCCTCATTATTATTATTATTATTATTATTATTATAGGCACTTGTGTGTTTTTTTTAAAGAAATGATTACACAGACTCTGTGAAGCTTTAATCTTACAGTTTTACAGCATCTTTAAGATCGCAGCATATCAAGTTGTCATTGCGCAGAGAGCTCCGCGCTCCGTTGTCACATCTCTCCGGTAGCCTATAATAAAACACTGCAATCTTTATTCCCACACAAACCCGCAATCTGCAGCCTCTCAAGCAAAAAAAAAGACACTTACCGATATTAATCTGATTGGGAAATCCCGCAAACGATCTGTCAAAGAGCCACAGTAGAAGAAACAAAACCACTCGTTGTTGTGCCATTTTTTCCCCTCCGAACCTGATGTGTTCAACTCCTCTCAAAGGGTCTGTCGGAGCAGACTCATATGTTCTGGATGGAAGCCGAGGCGCGATGCAAATCCAGCGGATAGAGAGATAGATGATGGTCGCTCACAGTGCACCAATTAGGTTCATTGAGGTGCAGCCCAGCAGCTGCAGAGAGGTTTTTTTCTTCTTGCAACTAAGAGAGAGACAGAGAGAGAGAGAGAGAGAGAAGAGAGAAGGAGAGAGAGAGGAAGAGGAGGAGGAGGAGGGTGGGCTAGTGGTGGTGGAGGAGAGGAAGAAGGAGCTGATCTGAACTCCGATTGGAGCCGATGTTGGTCAAACTTGATCTGACGTTAAATTAAAAAAAAAAAAAGCCTCAACCCACCAGATTACGACGGCTCGGAATACGCGCTGCACTTGTCAATATTATAGCCTTCTGTTTGGCCTCAATCAATAGAAACACACTGCAATCTCTGGTGGCCAATGATTCCGAACAGCCTGCTGGCCACTTCACCAAATACTGCTGCTGCTGCTGCTGCTGCAGATCTACAGAAAAACCGCGCAGAGGCGAACATGGAGAGATGCTGCGGTTCTTATTATTCCCACAGCGGGGAAAGTTTTCATTCATTCTGCAATCTGACTCTATCCAATGTTTATCTTCAGTGTAGCAATGACATTTTAAAAGGTTAGAGAGAGGGAAAAGCAATATATGAGAGGAAAAAGTTACATACACTTACATGTGAGGGTACATAGAGCCAATAGAACTGTCTATGGTCCTGAAAATGATCATGAAAGTGACTGAAAAAATGTTTTTGGCTCATTGCATTTTGTTTTTTTACCTCGTCCGGAAACACATTTATTTATAAGCCTCTTTTAGGAGGTTAGATTATAATAAATCACCCGATTTGATCGTTGTCAGGCCATTAAATAGGGGTTATCAGTGGCTGTAAGCACCATAGATATGGGTCATTAGGGGCCTACTACACCTACTGTGTTGTAAAAGTGAAAGTGAAAATTAAAAGCAACACATTCTAAAATGTTGTAAAACTCAATGAAATGGATGGTTTAGGCAACAAAACTACGACTTCTTTAGGTTTATTGAAAAAAAATGTACAACTTCTTTAGGTTTAGGCAACAAAACTACGACTTCTTTAGGTTTAGGCAACACAAAAAACAGTTAGGTTTAGGCAACAAAACTACGACTTCTTTAGGTTTAGTAAAAAAAACTACAACTTCTTTAGGTTTAGGCAACAAAACTACGACTTCTTTAGGTTTAGGCAACACAAAAAACAGTAAGGTTTAGGCAATTAAACTACAACTTCTTTAGGTTTAGGCAACAAAACTACAACTTCTTTGGTTTAGGCAAAAAAAAACACTTAGTTTAGGGGAAAACATCTTGTTTTGGGTTAAAATAACTACGAACACAAAGACAACTACTGTTGGTTTCAACGGGATGAGAACTCCGGTCTCCTGGGTGAAAACCATTTCTACAGCGCCTGACTTCCTCTTCTGCTCCTGTCATAATTACTATGGCCGCTAGAGGTCGCTGTCATGTTCTTTTATTCCTTCTTTCAGTGATCTACCATGTGAATAGATGATAAAACCAACTTGTGGATGTAGTAGGCCCCTATTGACCCACATCTATGGGGCTTATAGCGACTGATAACGCCTATTTAATAGCCTGACAACAGTGTAATCAGCTGAATAAACTATAACTGATATCTCCCAGTCTTATTTTATTTACTTCAAGTCTCACTCTGTCATAATAATATATCTATCATTTCTGTGATTCTGTCTATAAGAGAGAACAATTAAGGGATTACTGGCCCATTCATCACCCTCAGCAAAGCGCTTTGAAAATTGAGTCTTTAATTGCATTACAAACGGCTGAAGCTTCAGCTATTGATACTGCAATGCACCGAGTTGCTTTTAACATATGACGGACTGTGTGTCATGTTTGAAACTTTTTTAGCAGTAAAAGATGTGCGCAGGGTCAGGGTTACACTGCGTAACCTGATCCTAAAGAAAAATGAATGACTGGTAACTAGTGGTGGAATGTAACCAAATGCATGTACTCAAGTACAATTTTGACATACTTGTACTTTAGCAGCTACTTTATACTTCTACTCCACTACATCTCAGAAGGAGAAGGAGGACTATGTATTTGACACTCAGGCTACTTACTTTTTACATTAAAACATATGATATGCTTATAAATGATGAATTACTATACTACTAATCTACATAGTAGTACACAAAGTATCTAAAATTAAATCCATGTTGACGAACTACAATATTAAAATACTCCTATAACATTGTGCATACTACTATATTGTACTTTTACTTTCGATACTTTAGGTATTTCTACTTTTACTTAAGTAAAGAGTCTGAGTCCTTCTTCCACCTCTGTTGGTACAACACAGTCTCATGTCAGTTTGTGAAATAGTCACGAAAATTAATCTATTTGATTCGTGTACATAAACACAAATTTCCTTTTTTTTCATGACGCTGGGCACGACTTCCAACAACGTATTTTTTGTGCGTTTTCCTACGAATGTCCAGCAACATGTGATGCATGTGTCAATTTCCACTCCAGTCTTTTCAAAAATAAAACTACTTAGTTAGGTTTAGGATTAGATCAACTTGGTTAGGTTTAGGCAACAAAACTACTTAGCTAGCTTTAGGAAAAGATCGCAGTTTGGGTTTAAATAACTCTGGACGTGGTGAAACTTAAATATGGAAGTTACGTGCAAAAACAACTTAGCTTTAGGAAAACATTGCGGTTTGGGTTAAAATAACTCCTGAAGTGCTGTAACATAAGTACAAACGAATGTGACAAATAAATCAACTTTGACTTAAACTCCTGGCAAATTTATGTAGACAAATCAATTTCCATTCCGTGACTATTTGTGGGAGAGCCAGTGGTGAGATGACAAATACAGGGATGTATATTCTGCCTGTGTTGTGTCTGTGAGAACAGAAAATAACTTCATGTTTAAGATCGGAGAGACTCGGATGATGAGTTGGATCTTTTTTTATATGAATAACATAAGAGTGACTGGGCTCATGTGTTTGAAAGTGTGGTATTAATCAATAATGCCAATCAAGTAATGACATGGTATGACCTAAGCCATCAGAGGGGGGATTTCCTCTCCAAAACGGAGTCAAAGTTGATCTCCATTCCCACGATTCAGCGGCTCTCTTGGGATGAATCTGGGATGACATCACATTGATTCTCTGGTCGCCACAGCCTCTGTGTCAGAGTCGCCTGACCTTAATGGCTGAAGTCATCATGACCAATGTCAAACTGTGACCCGCTGCCACTTCCACAAACTCACATCACATCACACCTGCATCTGAACGGTTAATGCTTGTTTTAGCGGCAATAAGAGGCCACCTGTGATGTTGGTTTGCTAAAAGAACAATTAATTGACGGCATACCAAAGGAGCCGTTTAATTGGTCATTTACAGTGCACGCTGGCGCTCAGTGTGAATCAAGGTAATCATGCGTCATTTCAAACAAAAACCAGTAAGGAAAAACATTACCTGCTACAAGGGGAGCCCGAGCATTTGAGATAAGGCCTCGATATAATTGATATTAAAGGGGGATAATTGTGCTGCATTATCTGCCATTAGGACATTTTGGCCACGCTGCATTATCATCTAAGCTCAACCTCTGCATTTAATTTTGTCACACAAAGTGTAGAAATTCACCAGATATGATCTATATGAAAACAAATAATTATATGATATGCCTTCCTGGATTTGCTCACAGGAGTGTTACTCGAGCAGGCGAAGTGAAACAGGCTGAAAAATAGATGAAAAGATGTTGCCTTTTATCTCATGATGATGATGATGATTCACAGGCTATAGCTCTGAGCACTACGAGCCTCACCAGCAAGAATTATTCATTTGCTCCCTGCCTGCTCTTCCTCACACAACAGGGTGAAATCTTCATCTTTGCCTCTTTGAGGATACGCGAGCAAATAAGTTAGAAGCTACAACGTTTATTAAAAAATTGACAGCCCCGGTCTCTATGGGAGTTTAGGGGCCACGGGTGTGATTATTTTTAGGGTTGATTTGCTCGTGATTACTGGATAATTATGCTGTCATCTTGAAATAACGAGCTCGCGTTTTCTTGTGATCACAAAATAATGATTTAACACAAACTTTCTTCTTGTGGTCATATGATAAAAACATGTCTAATGGATATCGAGATTTGAGACCACAGTCTGTACTGAGCGGGACATTTTACAGCTGAAAATTAAACTGGTCGGTCCTTTCTGGTGGACAAATCAAGTAATCGTGTGGTGATGACTCTTTAAAATGAAGCAATGCATAATTGTGACCTAACATTAAAGGGACATTGTGTAGGATTTAGCGGCATCTAGTGGTGTGGTTGCAGATTGCACCCAACTGAGTGCCCCTCCGCTCATCCCCCCCTTGCCAAAACTGCGGTAACGTGAGCCGCGGAGTGCAAAACTGTGGCAACACCGTTCCCCTCGCTCAGAGGCCAGACGGCGGCTGGCGGTACTTTGGTACTCCGCACTCTGCGGCTCACGTTACCGCAGTTTCACGAACGTGTCGGAGAACTATGGTGGCCTCCAGGTAATGTAAAAATACTAAAGGCTCTCTCTAGAGCCAGTGTTTGGTTTGTCCATTCTGGGCTACTGTAGAAACATGACAGAGCAACATGGCAGACTCCATGGAGGAGGACCCGCTCCCTATGTAGATATGAAGGGCTCATTCTAAGCTAACGAAAACACAATGATTCTTATTTACAGGTGATTATACGCTAATAAAAACACAGTTATGAATATTATATTCCGTTTCTGATAATAGACCTCACAATCGATTAAAACATTTAATCACGATTAATCGCACGATTATCCAGGATCAATCGCGATTAATCGCAAATTAGTCGCACATTTCTTATGTGTTCAAAATGTACCTAAAAGGGAGATTTTTCAAGTATTTAATACTCTTATCAACATGGGAGTGTGCAAATATCATTTCTTTGTGCAAATGTATGTATGTATTTATTATAGGAAATCAATTAACAACACAAAACAATGACAAATATTGTCCAGAAACCCTCACAGGTACTGCATTTAGCAATAAAAATATGCTCAAATCATAACATGGCAAACTCAAGCCCAACAAACCACAACAGCTGTCAGTGTGTCAGTGTGCTGACTTGACTATGACTTGCCCTAAACTGCATGTGATTATCATAAAGTGGGTCTGTAAAGGGGAGACTCGTGGGTACCCATAGAACCCATTGACAGCCCTAATAATAATCCTCAGTGGCCTAAGGAGGTGAAAGTATCCAGTATTTCTCATGAAAAAAAACAAAAGTTAGAGAAAAATTGAACGAAATAAACATAATTTTGTGTAACACACATATCTTTTTCTCATTCCTTGAACCATCTTGTGACCTCTCTGATTTATCTTGGGAGCTCATGTTACAGTGTGCAAAACACAACTGTCTTGTCCAGATGTTGAGTCCTAAAGCTACACAGTAGTTTCTAGTTAAAAAAGACTCACAACACTGTCTTCCTTTCAAATCTTTGACTACAGTGTTGTGAGTCCAAGGGAAGCAAATAGCCCATGTCATTGCTTAAATGCAATACCCGGGAGGTGCAGAGTGAAAACACTCGCCCACCACTGCAGCATTCAGCTTTAATCCAGTGGCTCCAGTGTTTCCAGCTCCATAAAACCCAACTGGCAGCGTTCCTTATAGCCACAATGGTGACTCCTACTGGTCGGTCTGTGTGGAGTTGTATTAAGATCTGCAGGAGATCCTTTGAACCTCCACGTGTGCTGCACCCACCCGGTGAAGCTCCTCGCTGTAAGGTGAAAAGAAGCAGCTGGCGGCTCCGTGCATATCGGAGGGAGCACATGGCCGTCTACACCCTCCCTAGGAGAGCAGTGGGCATTAGCGCAGCAGGTTCTGTGGTACATGGGGGTTTGGCTTTTACAAATGGGGACAAATGGTAAAAAGAAAACCAATAAATAAAAAACAAAAACCATCAGCAAATAACACTTTAAGAGCTGCAACTGAATGAAAGGTTGCTGTCGCAATCACAATAAAGTGACTCTAGATTAGACATAGAGGCTAAATGATGATTTCATGATCACAAGAAAACAAAGCATGTTGTGTAGAGATAAGAATTATTCTGTGATCAAGAGAAAATATGAACATAATTGCTTGCTTGGTCCGTCCTGCCCATGTATGTCATACTGTTGTGAGACAAGAAAAAACTGGCTGAGCATGACACATCTGCTCCAACCCTCCTCATGTGTGATCAGAGGCTTTGGCATCCAGCGACTTGCAGATACAGAACCAGGTGTTCAGATAAATTCTTAAATCAGCTGCAGATTACCTCAGAGCTTTAATCAAATGGGTTGCAGCGCATCAAGGCCATACGTTTTAAATCTACAATGATGACACAAGGCTCATTTTCCTGCAAAAAAAAAGCGTGCATATCAGAGAAAATTGCTTTTCATGTCAAAGATTTAAACACTTAACACCTTGAAAATTCAATATTTTTCTGTATGATCAGGACTCGTCACATCACATTTCTGTTCCTTTTTGCTCTCATATGACTCAACTTTCAAATCGGTCTTTTTTTTTTCTCCTACCATTTAGTGCACTGTCTCACATCAATCCCACCCCGCTGAGAAACTAAATTCAGTAATCATAGAAACGGGTTCCTCTGGTGAAAGACACATATTGAGAGGGGGCGAATTAGTATTGTAGGAAGGATGCAGTTAAACAAGCATTATGCAGCTCAAACTCAATGATATTTGGAGAGCTATTCCAAGAGCCCATCAGTCTTGGCCAGATGTTGGAGGCTGATAAGAGACTCCGCTCTCAAGGAGCTCTTCTTTATTCTGTCAGTGCCTCTTCCCATGAAAGAGACTCCGGGAAAGCTATGGCCTAAGGAGATAGAGAAGCACTTGCCATTGTGGCGGAGTGTCACACAGATGTAAAGAAACAACAAATCTAGTTGAATAAAACATTCTGTGCAAACACCGTACAATGTGCAAATCACATTTGGTTAACAAAGTGTAAAAAAAGAAATCTCCAGTGGGATAAAACGCGGTGTATGTCAAGTGGCAGAGCATTCTGATGGAAAAGGCGTTCGCTGTGAACTCCCCGTGAGGAAAAAGGAAACGCATCATGTGGCATAAGATAAATGACGTGACATAGTTCAAGGGATGAGGAAAAAGTGCCCACCCCAATTTCACTATTTAAATGCCGCTGCGTGCTGCATCACAAACCCATCACGCGCTTTGGCTCCCCAGCAAACAGTCTTTGGCCTGAGTGTGACAGAGGCGGCGTTATCAGCTGCACAGGCTGACACATTTCACTCTCTTGCCTCTGGCTTTGCACAGTCAGAAGCATGCGGCCGCAGCAGTCAGCGCAGCGTGGCGGGAAGACATCTTCACCGCATGAGCTTTGAGCTACATGGAACCGGCCATGTGCACCCAGAAGGGGACCCCACGCTTAACACACAAATATGCAATGGACATAAATGTTCATGCACATGTGCACAAGCTAAATCACAGGACACATGTCAGGTTATTCATGCTATCAGTGCATTTGTGTGGGCGGTCAGAAGGTTATATATGGTCTAGTGCTTAAATGAGTAGTTTATTACACAATTGGTGGGTCAACAGAAAGATTAGAGACAGTAATGTGATAATTGATTAAACACTGAAGTCATATAAGAAGCACAAATGCAAAAGAAAATGCAAAAAATTATAGTATTCACTTGTAAAAATGCTAAAGCTGCTTGTTTTAGCTTCTAAAAATGCTAGTTTTAGTTTTAAAAAACAAATGCCTGTTTTACGCTTCAATAAATGCTATCTATAGCTTCTAAATATGCTAGTTTAACTTACAAAATGCTAGTTTTAGCTTAAAAATAAAAGTTAGTTAAAACTTCTAAAATGCTAGTTTTAGCTTAATAAATTATAGTTTTAGTTTCTAAAAAATTTAGTTAAAGCTTCTAATAAATGCTAGGTTTTGCTTTAAAAAAGCTAGTTAAAGCTTCTAAAAATGCTAGGTTTAGCTTAGTAAAAGCTAGTTAAAGCTTCGAAAATCGCTAGTTTAGCTTACAAAATGCTAGTTTAGCTTTAAAATGCCAGTTATAACTTCTAAAAATGGTAATTATAGCTTCTAGAAATGTTAGTTTTAGCATCTAAAATTCTAGTGTTTGCTTCTAAAAATGTTAAGTTTAGCTTGTCAACTTTGAGGGTTTGCTATAAATTTATATATCTTTGGGGTTTAGATTATTAGTTGGGCAAAAATCAATATATGTCCGAGAACTGTCTGAGAGCCTTTTTGACAGTTTGACAGTCAAACAATCAATACAGTCGATCAAATGACCTGTCTGATAATGTAAATGTCCATTTTCCAAAGTGCAAACAGTGCTAGCTATTGTAGCTATGGCTAAAAGAACATGTCAAATCCCACTTGTCCACTACTGGCTGAATTTCAGATGCTTTCATTACATCTCAGGCTTGTTTTTTCTGTTTAATGTCATCTGCACAGCACAGAGGTGCAACAAAAAACACACCGACCACATCATGGCTCTGACGCAGGTTAGGTTTCAGTGACCCAATCTTTTTAGACCTCCAAAAGGGAGCGACAAAGGTTTAATAGCAGAGGCAAGTTATGGTGGAAAGAATAAAGAAATGAAAGGCAGCCAAGAAAATGCTCAAAACAATCCCTCAGCAGCAGCAGCAGCAGTAGCAGCAGTGATAACAACAACAGCAGCCTGTTATTTTCCCTTCCCCCATGGCCTCTGTTGCCATATCCCAGTAATAGGAGATGGGTGTTGCTCACTGCCTGCGTGCCTAATTGAGAGGAAAACGAACTGGTTGCTACAGATAATGGGAAAGGTGAGGCAAAATACCATTAATAGTCAGTGATCCTTTTAAATAATTAACGGTGTCCACTGTGTCACGTTAACAGCACTCTGCCTGTGAGTGATGTTCCGGCTATTATGGGTGTTAAGATAAACCTGCTAATAAATCAATCTTACATATTATAATGTATGATAGATCTTCTCTGTGAGTAAATACCACAGGTTGAGGTGATTTAACAGCACTGTTACATAAGATTTTGTGTAGGCTGCTGAACGGCAAACATGATGAGCAACACTAAATGTACATGTTCATAAAGTGCAGCAAATTACGATAACCACAGGCATATTAGAAAAGCAAGGAAAAATATTTCTCTTTGTATACAGACGTGCAGGTTTGCAGGCACATTTAGCGCCTGATATTGACCTAATGGTAGTCCCTTATGCTTTGATTTCCAACATACAGGGAGGCATGAACGCAGCATTCAAGGTCAAGCAACACGCTAAGCCAACAGCGCATGATAAATGATAAACATTCTGTAGATAGCATGTGCCATACTTCTTAATAATGCACTCCACATCTCTGCAGTTATAATGAAACATTCAGTAGCTGGGAGTATGAATATTGCATGTCATTAATGGATCAAAGAATCAAGAGGTCAGGAGGCGATGTATGCTCTTTTTTTTAAGTGTATGTCCGTGCTGGTGTGTCTGTATGTGTCTGTCTGTGTGTTCCAGTGCTGTTTGTCAGTAGGGAAGCTCCTGCTGTTTGTTAGTCCCTCACAGACTGTAATGCTTCAGTTATCCCATTGTTAGCCCGCTCTACTGTACCTGCAATTAAATTTCCAAAGTCAGAGGAGCTTAACTAATTACTCCCAGCAAATGGCCCCATCTTTCCAATGCAAATAACACCGCAATATGCTCTAATAGCGCAGGAAGCCATAACATGGGGCTTGGTGAATCTCGCACTGTCAATCAATACCAAATTGGATTTGCAACATAATGTTATGTCAGCTATTTCTGCGCATTCATTTGACAGATAAAACTGTAATCTAGCTAATGCAATGCTCTCAACAGAATAGTTTAGCGGTGCAAGTTGAAATGAAGCCACTTTTTTTTTCCCCCCTTTTTTTGCCCGACTGAGCACAACCCAACAAGTCTGGACTGCAACATCTCTCATGTATGATACTGACGAGTGCTTGACAAGGCCAAGACCAGGCAGCTCGTCTGCACGCGAATGAAGCTTTTTTTTCCCAATACAAATCACCCTGGAAACATCACCTTGGAATATGAAGTTAAATGGAAATTTTCCCCCTCTTTTGATGATTATTTGCATATTCTCATGTAGTGTGCTGTCAGTGGCAGCAGCGGGTGGCGGTGGAGCGCGAAGGCGCTTCAGTGTTTGTTCAGCTCGGCAGACGACTATTGCTATAATTACATTAGGACGTCTGCAAGGCCACCGCCGGCCTATAAACATCACCTGCAGACCTTCAAAAACCATCTCTGCACGCTTGTGTGACTCTGTAAAACATTTTAGCAAAGCTGGAGCTATGTCAGAGAGGTTTCCATCAGCTGTGAGTCATAGGAGGTATAATAGTGTGAAAGAAAAAAGAAAATAGACAGCAAACATAGTCATAAAACATCCACAAGGTGCATTATTCTCTCCATCAATGTTACCCTTAGCTTACAGTACAAGCCACATGTTCTTTGTATTAAGATTTCATGTAAAGATAGATCAGCCGTGGGTAGTAGAGCTGATGATAATGGTCCTATTGACAGAACACAAAACAAACTGGCCACAAAGCGTTTTAAAGGAGCAAATAAAAGTCAGTAGCAACATATTGCGGTAGGTTTAAGCAGCATAGTGTGAATGGCATAAGGGTTGCCTCACTGCCTACGTTGTGTGAATTATATATTAAGCTGGGCTGCAGATGCACAGGAGTGCATTATTTACTGATGCCAGCAGAGGAGACGCAGATGTTCTACTGTACGTCTAGAACATACAGTGCACACCTGACAGCTGGAGAGGTTATCTATAAGCACTTTAGTCACTTCAAGTGTTCATTAAGATTAAGATACTGCTTGCAGTTTAACTGATTACCACAGAGCTGTCATGGCCTACGACGATGCACGCTGCGGTTTATGGTTTTTATCAAAATGATCTGCAATATTGAACTGTGCTTGAAAATAACATAATCTCAACACTCACAGTGCTAAAACAAGATATTTTTTTGCCACAATTTCCGCTTTATTTTTAACATCCTGTGTCCAGGACACTTCTGACATCCTTCAGTTTATCACGTTTCTCGTGTCACTTTTCCTGAACACCACATTCCTCTTAGTGTCATTAAATTTTTACATATTTTCTCTTTTTCTTCTCGAGGTAAAGTGCACCAGATGTGTCATCCGCGTGATCCAATTCGCTCTGACAGAAGCCTTTATTGCTCGTCCACGTTTACTCTGCATGTACGTGTGTCCTTGCGAAATAACCCTTATTCATTTCCATTTATTTTTGACCAGCGGTGGAGCTGCGGCAAACACCGGCAATAAAACAGCTCATTTATTTGACATGAAAGCTGATGATTACTAAAGACAGCTAGAGTGGTGACAACAAAGGCAGTGGAAATCCAGAGAAGATAGAGTTGGATTGATCTGCCTCAAAGCAAACAAATGGCCCTGTCACAGAGGGGAACAGTTAGACTTTTTCTTCTATTGCCCATCTAGTAAACCCAAATGTTTGTTTAATGTTATGTAAAAATAAAACACCCTAGTGAGCAGAAACCTAATATGATAAATTCCTTTAAAAAGTCAGGACAGGTGGGTGCTATACAAGCCCACAGACAGGTCAGGCCAGCTCAGTGGGAGTTCTGCTTTATGATTTAAGGGGTTTCCAAGAACATATCTGAACTATAACAAATTGCTCTGAGCTGTAAGATTCATCACTGTCAGACCTTCTTTTTGCCACTCTTCTATAGGTCATCATGAGCCCCCTAAAACAGGATTTTTCTGAGAATATGGCACACTTATTTTAAAACCTTTTCACCTGACATTTCAAAAGGTTGAGCTCCCTGAAAAGGTCAAGCTAATCAAATAATTTCTTCTCAAAGAAAAAAAAATATCAGCTAATTACTGTGGAGATGTGTCTCGCAAATATTAGATCATCATTTAGAAGCTCTTTAGAGGAAGCAGAAGCAGCATGTAGGATTTAAGATACAGTAGTAGAGGGAGGAAATACTATTAGACACATTTTTACAGTTTAACCAGCAGATTAGACTGTTCTTAGGCCATTATATAGGCGTTATTGGTCGCTATAAGCCCCATAGATGTGGATCAGTAGGGACCTACTAGACCCACTAGTAGGTTTTACCATCTATTCACATGGTAGATCAAAAAAGGTATAAAGGAACACGTCAGTGACCGTAGTAATTATGACAGGAGAAGAACTGAAAGTCAGGCGCTGTAGTATACATAGCATGAAAATCCGTATGGGGTGGAGGTCGGGGGCGATGGATAAGACCGGGTTTCGCATCCCATGTGAAACCAACAACATGTCGTTTTTTTTTAAGATGATTTTTTTGGGATTTTTTATGCCTTTGTTGATAGAGAGAGAAAGTGATGAAAGGGGGAGAGAGAGGGGAGTTGTCCATATGTAGTTGTCTTTGTGTTCACAAGCATTAAGTTTCGCTTCGACTTTTTAAGCATAGTTATTTTAAGCCAAAACACAATGTTTGGTTTTGTCAACCTGTGTGAAATCAAGGTCTCATTGTTTTGAAAATGATCAAGAATTTAGAGTGATATGTCTGCCACTGTTTGTTCAAAGATGTCCGTCTGTGAAAAATCTGCGTGCAGTAATAATTTGACCTTGATATAACTTGGATGGTCTATTTAAACACCGGTAGCACAAAGTCCCTGGCTTCCAGACACTGCATATCACTCCTCTAGCTCCAGAGGATTTAATCGAAGCGGTAAGATCTTACATAATAATCACATCGCTGATAAAACGCCCCCACAATGCAGCGAAATGACAGGTTCAAGAAGTGCATTCAGCTGATTGCTCTCATATTAGACATTAGTTCTTGACAAAATGAAAAAAATCTCATCACATGTAACAATGTGCCCTCGTGTCCTCTACACAGACACGAACAAACCTCGGTAATCACGGCCTGCGAGCCACACAGGAACTCCCCCCTCCAACTGACACACATGCAGAACCGCAAATTGGTATATTTTCATGTTGTTTCTCTCCTGGTCAATCAGGAGGAGAGCCCGACGTCTTGTGCAGCTTCTGCTCAATTTAAGGTAAATTGTGATTTCCAGAACTCATGTTGCTGTCTGGACACGATGAGCAATGCTGACCAGCTGCAGAAGATATAGTGATTTATCAGGATCCTCATGTACGGACATCATCTTGATATTTTCACCGAGACATTATGTCCTAGGCCTTTGCATAAAAGAATGCATTAGCGTGATTAGGATCAGTGCAGGGGGCGATAAAGCTCGCTACAGCCTATGTGATTTCAGATTTGACACAGCGGGTTATGATATAAGACTGTATCCTATCAGACAGAAAGGAATGGACGGACGAGACCGGTGGACTAATGCAGAGTGACACTCGCTCTCTCAGCGACTCCCCTAATGGCCCTCAGATAGAAAACTGGGTGGCGTGAAGGACACGGGGTTACAGGTTTATTCAACCACTTCTCTATCTAGTCAAATGTATTCTATTATTGTAGCATTCACATTTAGATACCAGTGATAGTACTATCATTTAAAATAAACCCATTCTTCGTGCAGCGAAGGGTGTATTTTTATCTTTCTTGTTTGGTGTGTGAGGATTAGGAGGAAGGTTAGGGGTTTTGTATGAAAGAGAAAAATCTCAGCGTGATATTTTGAGAATTTTCACACATAGAGAAAACCCCCCACAACAAAAACACTGAACAACAGTACATAACTGTAATAAAAGTGCAAGTGGGTGTTTAGCCAAGTGACAGGATTCATTTGTCACCTTGCAGACTGCTGGTGGTTGACTATTTGGAGCACAGGAGTAGAGGTTATGTGTGGTTGCTTGTGTGTGTTTGTTTAGTGTGTGTTTCCAGGAGAAAAAGTGCTGGTGGCAGGGATGCTGCGAACAAAAACACTATTCTGCAGGAGCACTCAGTGATTGGAAATAAAAGAATCGGATGCTTTTAGCGGTGGCCCTGACCTGCAGCCATCCATAGTAGATGTGAGATTGTTCTGCCATTTTACAATTCATTAAATCTCTGAATGACAAGAATCACATATGTATACCATAGGGGTGTAACAACAAGGATACAAGGATACGATACGTATCACTTTCCATGGTTCCAATATGATTCAAGGACGATATTTGGCCCATCTAGAGCGATACGATACGATGCGATGCGATACGATATGATACGACACGATACGATACGATACGATACGATACGGTGACTTGAAATTGATACAGTAACTTTTTATTTTTGCCAAAAATGTAATCAGTTTGACTGTGAAATAAATAGCTGGATACTGAACAGTGCAGGTCAGGATTCCTTTTGTAAGGGAATCAGGGATACATTTATTCTGGATATAAACAAGTAAACACAACGATTAATTAGTATCGGTATAATCGATTATTTACCTTGCAAATTTTTATTTTAGATCGATATATGTCCCCTGTGAAGGACAACTTGCCGAGTACCTTTCGATGTAGTTGGATCGTAGGAATATAAATCGATACGTTGATGTAGCAGATGAATCGTTACACCCCTAGTATACCATAATATTACTGCATGCACTGTAGGCGGTATGCTTCTTTTGAACTCTTTGTTTGTCTGGCTTTTTTAGTCATCATGCTGTATCTACGTCAAGGGGTAAACAGACAGCATCACTGAGAGACTTCATCTGCCTCGCTGTACAGTATTAAGACATTATATAATCTGCCCATGCAGTGGCCCTGAGCACCATCGAGGCTGCTGTTGCAACTTCAGAGTGGGCACCTGCCTGCGGAAAATGTCCTGAAACTGAAAGCAGACAGTTTTTGCTCAGCCAAGCCTTCTGATGTTGTCGAGAGACACTGGGAAGGGCTGCGGGCTGAGTGAATGGGAGCTGCTGTACTCAGTAAAGACGTGAATTAATGTTTACGTGTTTTTGTAACTTTTCTGGAGTAATAAAAACAAGGATTTTCTCCAAGTGTGTCATTTTTTCTCGTCAGCGTTTCAATATTTATCTTACTTTACACAATAAGTTTTCCACTTCATCAGGAGATTGGTTTTCTGTGTATTCCCACTCTGCAGATCACTGCTGCCATAAAACAATACAGACTCTGCTGAGATATGACAGCACGTCTCTTTTAAAAGGGTCCTCTCAGGCAGTTATATGTAACATGCAATATGATTACACAGTCAATTTCAAAGTAAATATACACTTGATCAGTACATTTTATCTACATATGTTAAGTAACGATGCAAATAATTTTAAATCCAATACGACTCTGATGACTGCTCGTCATCCTACGCTACCCCAGCTCCTACTTTATATGGGAGACATTTTGGTGTAAATGAACAATGGCTGAATACCATTTAGCTGCTTCAATTCCAGGATCCTGGTCCTCTAAAAGCCGTTTCACACCAAGCACGGGTTTTCGTCTGAAAAATCTGCATGGAAATTTATAAAAACTGATTTTGTGGGTTCTTATGAATGCTTCCACACCCCTGCGGACCATTCGAATGTGGGAAAAATATTCGGACGGACCTTGATTTCAGTGGGTTTCCACTGAAATTTCGGAAATCCTTTGTTCCAACTGATCTCCGTCATTCTGCATAATAATTAGCCATGTGCTTCTGTTTGTTGCACTTGGATACAATGAGCGTTTGTTTTTGGGGTAACGGACAAATGGGCTTTTTTTGCTCCAATGGGACAACTTTCGGACTATTGGTGTTTCGGAATAACAATGGGCCGTCCCCTTCACCCAACAACACCCAATAATGTACGACAAACACAACTACCTCAACAACCAAATAAAGAACAATATATGGCTTAAGATCACCCAGCAGCTGGGATACCATGAAGATGGTAATGCATCTGATATGCACTTGTTTACGTTATGTTGGTCACGTAATGGGGCTAGCCACAACAGCATTAGCATCAAATCTTGGGTCCGATTAGTTTATGTATTGTGTAGTTAACTTTAGCCCCTCAGACATTCTCTGTGTTTTTGTTGTGTGAAGTGGACACAGCACTATTTAGGAGGAAACTCATTTTTCCTCATTGACACAAAGGGGACAAGGCAATTCACTCCGAAATGTGATAATACATCTGTATTTGCAAATAATTGGATCACACACTTTTACAAGAATTCATTAATCTGAAGTCTTTCATTCATGAATGTATCAGGGAAAAAAAAGAGCCTGTAACCAAAGCGTTATGTGAACCTTTTGCTTTCATTTCTCAGATTCTCAGATGTCCTTTGGGGGTCTCTGAATCACTGGGTATTCTTACCTGTCTGGGCAGAAATAAATCACAGAGCCCTGATGTCAACCTAGGCCATACACTTTGGATAAAGTCTGTGATCTCCCTTTGTGGGCAAGGACTGTTAGATATGTGGATATTTCCATCTGTGCTTTGGCTTTTGAGTCCTGACTAAGCTTTTTTCTCTCTTCGCTATAAATACACAGCTTGCCGTGGAGAATCTGCCTATCTAGATGAAATCTGAAACAGGTAGAGCAGAATATACTGTAGTGTACTGCCTCTTAGTCACTGACTTTATAAAGACTTCTCAGAGATGGATCACAGTATGTACAGTATTTACAGTATGGAACTATATGGAACTTGGCAAAGACAAGTCTGAAAGGCAAAAAGGCCTACAGTATAGTCAGACTTGTGTACTACTGTATGATTAGAATCAGGAATACTTTATTGATCCCCAGCGAGGATTTGGGTTACAGTTGTTCCATTGTAGAATAAAGGTATATATAAACATAGAGAAGTTATAAGAAAAATAAGAAATAAGTATGTAAACATGTGTGCATTATACTACAATAAAACTAACAATAACAATAAATATGGAAAAATAGAAGTAAGACATATGTGAAATATGTGTACTACAATAGATAACAGTGTAAATAATATGAATTCTAAAAATGCAGGAATATGGTATAAATAAATATTTTTTCGTGAAATGTAGAGTTTAATATAGTATTAATTCCAGAGTAAATCTCAGTATTGCATGGTTGAATTATTGCACCAGTTATTGTACAGTTAAGTCAGTATAATCATAGTAAACAGTGTCACAGTGTGTCCTTGCTTAGTTTGTTTGTTTTCTAGACTGGGACACACCAATGCTTACAGGACAACCTTGCTGTCCTGTCAATCCCCAAGTGGATACTATGCAATGAACACCTTTTAACCAGCAAACTTAATCGGCAACTATTGCGTGACTTTTCAACCCAAAAACAGCAAAAAAATAAATTTGATATTTGAATATTATTTTGAATTTTGGACTGTTTGGTCGGACAAAACAAGACATTTGATGAAATCCCCATGTGCTCTAAGAAACTGTGATGAGCATTTGTCACTGTTTTCTATCGTTTATGGACCAAACCATTAGTTAGTTGACACACACTCATGATACTGTATTGCCACTTTAACTACTTCATATGTATCTTATCTATATCTATATAAATGCATCACATTTTGAAAGCTGATCATATGTTTTTTACGTAAAGTCTTTAAGCTATGTAGTGGAGTAAAAAGTACATCTTTTCCCTCTCAAATGTATTAGAGTAGAAGTATAAAGTAGCAAAAAGAGGAAATAGTCAAGTAAAGTACCTCAAAAAATGTACTTGAGTACAGTACTGTGGGTTTACACAAAAAGCTACTCCAGAGCTGTCAGTGTTTGAGAGGCTGCATGAAACAATCTGGTTCCATCTGCTCTACAGCCACTATACTCCCAACACAATATCACAAATATGTCTCTATTAGCTGTTGAAATGTTGCCGTCGTTTACGTGGTTCTTGCTTCTACAAAGCTAATAAATAATACAATTTGTATAAACAGTTGGCCCTGCCTCTAGTTTTTGCAACAGAATGTTTTGTCTAAAAAATGAACCTGCATTATAATAAAAGCTTTACTCTCATGTGGTAACTTGTCAGGCTGCTACAGTAATTGGTAATGGGATTTTCACTGAGCTCTAAAGGCAGAGTCAAAACACAAACGTACTATAAAATGATTTATTTCTACAAGGGCCCCATATGCAACACCTTTGTTATTCCACAGAATTAACTAAACACAAACGGTATAATACAAGCCACCCAGAGTTGTGCACTGAAATAGTATACAATTCTAAATGATCAGACTGAAGGCCATTAAATCAGTACTGTAGGTGCAAAGTTACTGTTTCTGTTTAAGAGAGGAAAAGGGACAAATTGTTGAATTCTTAAATAAACTCCTTAGTCATGTTTTAAATAACCACTATGGAGCTTTGTCCTTATTTAACAAGAGACAAACGTTGTCGTCTGACGCTTAGAAATCTAATCTAATCCCATCTAAATACTATAATATGCACACAGTGGGATGACATGGCATGAAAAATACAAAAAAAAAGCAAGAGAAAAGCATGATGTCTCAAAAATAAAATACTGTAATTTCTCTCACTACAACAATGATTATGATGTATGGATGTATGAAGCACACAGGGCTACAAATGTTTATTAATGCGATATTGAAATAGTGCAACATGGCGGATACACTGGCCATGGAGTTCCTCCAAATTAAATTACAAAATATGTTATCTGTTCATAAAACCATTGAAAAATAAATAAACCTATGGTTAAGGTTTGGTTAGGTTTAGGGAATGATCATGGTTTGGGTTAAAATAAGTGCTTTGTTGAGGCACGGTGACCCATGCGCAAAGATTTACTTAAAATTTGACTCCCGTTCACTTCCATTCTATGCGAGCAAAGGGGCGAAAACAACATTCGCCTACGGTTGTGAGGCAAATTCGCATCTTCGAATTCGCGTGGAGTTCTGGTAAACTTTCAGGCGAATATCACCTCGGCAGGCAATGGTCACTTGCCTTGATTCGCGCATGTGTGACGTACCCTTAAGGTTAGGGGAGCTTTGTCGTCGTGGTTACATTCATTTACACGTGGTTAAGGTTATAGAACGATGGGGGTCGTGTTTAAAAAAAAAAAAAAAGTGGCTGCAGGAAACTCTGATGTTTTGTTGAACTCCTCCCTACATGGACTTTGCTCTCTAAAACAACATCACTTGACTTCCTCCTTTGCTCCCATCACAAGTTGGACAGCCACTAGAAGACTTTGTCACTTCAACGTAAGCATACAGTACAGCGTGGTGTTTTGGGGCACTTGCTGAAACAACAGATGCCGTCATTCTTCTTGGAAGGACAGACTCGTTTTGCAGGGGCATCAATTTGCCTAAACTTTTTGCCAAATATTTTTTTCCCCTGAATTTATTTTATAATTTTAAATAACCACAAATTAGAAAACATATACAAAAGTATACCTATTTATCTTCAATAAGCCAATATCAGCTGTTTTATTAAATGTATTTATTAAAGGAAAAGTGTGCATTTAGGGGGCTATATTGGCAAACATTGAATGTAATATTAATAAGTATGTTTCTTTAGTGTATATTCATCTGAAACTAAGAACCTTTGTGTTTTTGTTAGCTTAGAATGAGCCGTTTATATCTACATAGGGAGCAGGTCCTCGCATTTCTACAGTAGCCCAGAACGGACAAAGCAAACACTTGCTCTAGATAGGGACGGTCAAGTTTTTGTGTCGGCCATAGATCTCCTACACGCTTGGCACACGGTAGAAGTTTCAGTTGGTTGCAGACTGCAACGTCACCGCTAGATGCTGCCAAATCCTACAGACTGCACCTTTAAGATCATAAACCAAATCTTGTTGTAATCTTAATTACAGCTGTGACAATTAATTGATTGATCAAAAACTTATCCACTACTAAATTAATTGCTGATCTCTGATTCCAGTTTCTTAAATGTGAATATTTTCTAGTTTCTTTACTCCTCTATGACAGTAAATTGTATATCTTTGAGTTTGGACAAAACAAGACATTGGAGGACGTCATCTTGGGCTTTGGGAAACTCTGATCGACATTTTTCACCATTTTATAGACCAAACAACTAATCGATTAATCAATGAAAATAATCGTTAGTTGCAGCCCTAATCTTAATGAACACTTTAGTTTTGTAAACCCAATCCTAACCCTCATTAAAGTTGTTAACTCGCACAGCCTCATCATTTATTGGGCAAACAGGTGAAAATTCATGGTCTGGTCCCATAATCCAATCAGCGTTGGACAACCATGTTCACGTAATAAACAAGCTAATCTAAATTGGTGCTCTTTCCATGAAATAGATCCATGTGTGTGAATTTTACATGAACCTTTGAATGCCGATTGGCAGTGTAGCGCGCTCACCATCGGTGCCGGGCTTCCCCCTGAGCTTTCACACCGTTTAAACTGTGTCCAGTTGGGCCTCGGCGTCTTTAAGATATCACACTTCATTGACATGAGCGTGTCTGAGGCGAACAGCATTCATTCCCTGGGCACTGATCCCTCTTTTTCCAACACGCCTCGGTGTGTTATGCTCTGTTTGGGTTTGTCACCCAAAACTGCTGTGAACAAGGTGAATGAGCAAAGACAAGGCAATAGCAGAGAGCCATTCCAGCCTGGAATACAGATTACACTGGGCTTTGAGTCAAGGAAATGTTGAAATCACATTTAATTTTTTGCAATAAAGAGAGCCTCATCACTATTCCTACCCTGCTATTATAATATGTTACATAAACAGGGTGACTTAGTGAGGAAAGGGGCAGTTTCTGTACAGCAGAGCTTTTGTTTTTTTCCATGATTTGTGATGTTTGAAGGACCTGAGGGCAAACTTTTACATTATCATTAGCTGAGAAAATGTGTGTTAAAATTGTCTTCTCATTCTGGCAGCTTTGTCCTTCTATGTCTGGATTTTTGCCTTTTTGTTCTTCCTTCCTGATTAGGCAGAAGTAGTCATTTGGCATAGTGAGAACACCGGTGCCGGTTATTGTTGAACTTGACTATTGTGTCTGTTTATCTTGCAGAAACAAATGTTTCTACAAAGCTTTCTGTAAAACTTTCTGGTCATGTTGTAGAAAACATTGCACTCAGTTGAATAAAGGCATTTTTAAAATACTGGTATTACAATATTCTGCTGGATTAGAGACCTTGCAGACTTAAGCCTGCATGCCGAGAGATAAGATTGAATGATCAGAGTCTCCTCTGTGGTCTATATGAGTGGTCCAAACAAACAACAAGAGAAGCAGCATTTTTGTTCTTTGTTTCTTTAGTTATTTCTTTTTAAAATGTCCATTTCTATATTTGCATGTCGCTCATCTCTGTTAAAAGCCCCTCAGCGTTTAAATACACAGTAAGCTAAAAGGTAGATTTCCCAAGGAAAGTAAAAAGTTTCCTGGCGTTTATGGACCTCAGGAGGATGTAACACTGCGACAGCAGTTTTGATTAAAGTAGAGAGACAATGTGTCTTCCAACAGCTCAGCATATGCTGGTTACAAGCTGGACATATGGGAGCTTATGGGTGTGTGTGGTGGATATTGTTTTACATTAGCTGATTCAATGTTGTTATATATAGGACTTAATTAAATGTGTTGTCATGGCTCAAGAAGAACTAAGCTATGACAGCTTTATTGCAATTCAGTGGAAACATAATTTCATAATGTTGCTGAATGTAAAAAAACAGTGGTCTAACAATCTGAATATAGAGAAGTACAAGAAAAAACATTGCATTTGAGGTACTTTAAGTGTTTCTCCTATATGCATTTCACAGCGGCGCAGCACCGCTGCTAAAAGATTAGCGCCGCTGCTAAATGATATGCGCTGCTGCCATATAAAAATCTTCCAAAATGCAATAAACTCGCTATCTCTACTTTAAGCAGCAGAGTTGGGGACGAGCCAGATTATAAATCGAACACCCCCAGACATTGCCACCATTTATCAGCCTGTTATTTCGTTCCAAAGTGCAGTTGGCAACGAGGACTCCGCTGCCGGTCTCGGTACCTACCTATTACAACAAAATTTAGCGAAGACGTAGAGATGACGTGGAACAGCTCAAGACAACTCCTCTTTGTCAAAGGGGGTACCCTCTTTGTCTTTATGGAAGGGGACCAAAATGTCCCCGCTTGTGGGCGTATCGAGGTTGGTCCCGGGGTAGAAACGTCAGTAGCAAATATCAAATCAAAATCACGGTTTATTAATGAATGTAACTTCAGGCTTATGCTAGGACTGCACAATTAATTGAATATTAATCGTGATCAAGATTCTGGCTTCCCACAATTAAGGAAACATGATCGACTGCAATATTGACATTTGAAATGCATGCTCCGCTCATGGAAAACTCTGCTGCAAATCAAATCAAGCGCTTCCTAAACTAAACAGCAAGCCACCAGGGGGTGATTGAAAGGTTTTGGCTTCACTTTGGGGAGCTGTGATGCCACCCTACAACGGCAGCCTGCGAGCAACGTTCCTGAATGTAGCGGCTGCAGTCCAGAATAGAAGAGTAACATACTGTATATTACACGCTTTGCCCGTCCGTTTTTACGAAATGCACTGAATTCAGTTGTAGAGGAACCTTATTTAAGTCTTATTTTGATGCAAAGATTTGTTAATTAGCAGGAATGTAGCACAACAGAAAAGTGAAAGCAGTGCTCTGTTGATTTAATTTTGTGTAAAAAGTTTCGGTACTATTTTATTTTGCTTCTAGGAGATGAACTGTGTATAAGGACCAGTCTTATTTTGGTGCAACAATTTGTGCATTAGCAGGAATGTAGCACAACATGGAAGTGAAAGCAGCGCTCTGTTCATTTAAATGTGAAAGTGCAATAAAAATATTTTGTCCCCAAAATCAATGAATAATTGTGATAAATAATCGTGATCTCAATATTGATCAAAATAATCGTGATCCCTAGCCCTAGCCTATGCCTATAGTAGATGGTGTGGGTTTTTACTGGGCTACGTTTTCTGTTACGATTTGATTAGCTAAACTAAACTTGTTTGCAATGTGTCAACAGCTAAACATGTTTGCTCCTTTAGCAATATCTAACATAAGGAGCATCAATAATCTGCCCCAATTTCCTCCAAAACCTTATAGTTGTATTGGGGGAGACAGACTTGTGACTTATGTCACTGTGGCTTCTTGTTTGTCGACACCGACCTCTTTTTTTGCATAATTTTGATTTGACATGATTTGATGTTATTTGTAATGTATTATATGGTCAATAAAAGTGTATATTTTTAAGTCTTGATGCATTTTATCAATCGTAATTCGACATCTGCAACTGTGTACAAATATGTCTCGAAAGCGCTAAATATCTTCTGGCAGCGCAAAATAAAAATATTGGTAAAGATCCTAGGGGAAACACTGACATTAGTTGAGTATTTATTTCCACTTTATACTTCCATTCCACTAGATTTCAAATGGAAATATTGTACTTTTTACTCCATTACCTTTATGTGACTGCTACTTTGCAGTTTAAGATTTAACATACAAAACGTGTTCAGTTGATTAAGTATGATTAGCTGTAATTGAACTACCAAACAGTATATATAGTAGTTTAAAGGAGCTTTACCTTAACCCAATACAACATTAAAATGCTGCATAGACGTTAATGCATCAGTAAAAATAATAATCCAGTATTATAAAACATAATATTAGAACACAGACGGGGTCCATTCTGCTGCACAATGAGTACCTTTACTTTTCCTCCACTGCACACCTCCTCTGCCACATGAGCACATGGAACATAAAACATTGTGCCCGTGCGCAACTTGGAAAATAGTTGGAAAAACAATTATAGGACACAGTATGATTTATAGTATTCATTACGCTTAAGTAATTGTACGGCTAAATCAATGAGCAGAGAGTTATTAAATACACAACACAAAGCAGAAAACTTGCATTTATATTATCTTGTGTAAATCTGCTCATTGTAAAATAATGGCAAATGTTTTTCTAAAGATTAAAGAGTCAGAGCTCCCTACGAGGTTTTTTTTTTTGTTCTTGTTCATACACATTGTAAATTATGTTTGAATATGGAATAATACAGCTGAAACTCTGCTCTGTAAGTGGTGGTTTTTGACAATAAAGCATGACATGAGCTTTGGATATGCACTTTCAGCTTTAATAACAAAAACTGAGCTTTGAATCTATTGAATATACAAACAACATCTGCCATTAAAATGATTGCACACTAAAAAAAAAAAAAAAAATGCATTTAGGAAAATACCAGACAGCATTTTGATCAGTGATGGAAGCAGCGGCGTTAAAATGATGGTGCTTCATTTGACAAAGCCGTCTTGAACACTTCTGTTTACAGCAGAAGCAACAGCAGATTAGGGTGTTTCTGTGTCAAAATCCAACCATTAAACAGACAGACAGACTTTTTTATCCCTGTCCACAGCTTTTAAACCACTTACCGTACTGTAAGAATTTAGACTGCTCTGTTAAAAAGGATTCTCGCTCTAATTCCTGTTTGAAATGGAAAATAGCGACTCTATCAACATAGGAGCCGAAATGTGCGGAGCAAATTTACATTTCCTGGATATGAAACATGCACGAGAAAACACTATCGCTCTCCTCAGCAGCATACTGTACCTTCCTGCCGGTTATTGTAGGTGTTAAGTAAGAATTTTGTGATATGTGTGTGTCCTTTCTGCATTTAATATTTGAGGTTTTGAACCACTAAAAAGCTCAAAGTAGAGAACAGATATGTTGAGCGGTGATTAAGACAAAGAGAGGCCATCTCTCATTCTGCCACTACTTGTTGTAGCACTAGTGTGACTAACAGCAGGGCTGAATGTCTTTTGTCAGTAAATGAGAGTTTAATATGTTGCACCATGGAGATGGGACGTAGAGTGTGTGGCCCCTGCTGTTTCCTTCATCAATGCCCTGCCTCGTCACAGACCGCGCCGCATGAACCCGCTCTCATCTTCAGCGACAGGAGTCTGAAGGAGCACAAACCTGACACTTTTATAACGGCCTCCTGAATCGCTTTCTGAGGCACATTCATCAAGACGGCTGCACTCAAAGTTACCTAAAGGTATAAATCTCAATTAATATTCTCCCACAGACAAGGGAAAGGTCATTTGTCTTTTTTTCCATTAAAGGAAACTGTCCTCAAAAAAAAATTAATGACTTGCAATTATTTCCAGCTGTTTTGGTGCGACGGAAGCGCTGATGCACAGAGCTGTTTTGTTTTCAGAATACTTGGTGAAAATACAGATTGATTGAGGCCACTTTGATAGAGTTCAGGATGTAAGACAACAGGGTTATAAATGTATTGTTCTCCTGATCTCTATGGGTTATGTAAGATTTCAAGCCTCTAGGGTCGCCTGGAAGTCATAGAAACTCATTATAAATGTAAAAGTATGATATTTGCCACATGATGCCATAATTGCAGTCCAAATTTTTACAAATGTGATTGCCATAACTATATTGTTTTATGAAAACCAAGGTACACTTATTCCCTAGACGTGTTCTATAATGTAGCCGATTGGACTGTCCAAGTCTGTGACCTATAGTAATAATAATATACAGTACATATATAGGCTTTTTGGTTTGTTGACCAATTCACACACACATGGCACAGATCAAGAAGGGTTAGAGGTATACTTTGTAACTATTTTCAGCCAAATCAGATAATTTATTCATAGTTTTTGTGACCTGTTTGAGCAAAAAACGAAGACGCCTTTGTTTGTTGATCTACTTGCGCTAGACTTTGAGAACAACATGTAACTATACTTGGAAACTGGCTATGGCCTTTCACATAAATGGCTAAACTTTCTTGACCTTTTATTTTATTTATAATAAAGAGAGATCTGGTCCCCAGCTTGAGCCTGACGTGTCCTGACTCAGTATCAGGTTTGGGATCTGGTCTGAGTAGTTTCAGCTTCAGCTTGGGTCAGGTTCAGGTTTGGTTATTTTCAAACATAGAAATTGATGTTCTCTCTCTCTTTCTGGCTACGGCAGTGGCCTGCATCAGTGTGCGTCATGTGTGCAAGTGGGGCATGCAATGCCCAGTAGGAAAAGAGTAATGGTCATATTAATTTAGTCATCAGCCTGATGGTGGGTCAGTATAGAAAATAGGGCTGTCACAATAACCCAATAACCACAATACTGCAATATTGACAAGCCGACCGCAAATATAAACAAGTATTTAATTCTTATTTATCTTTGTCATTTAACTAAACAATATACCTAATAATAGCCTAACAATAAAACTTATTTATATAGCACTAAAATCAGAATAAATAGAGTAATTTGCAAAAAAAAAGTTACAATTATAATACCGCATATCGCGCTGTTGAGCCAATCATAATCACCATAGGGGAAATTCCTTCACCGCCACAGTCCTAATAAAAAAATGCTTCATAATACCAAATAAAAGGGTTTCTTCAGTAACCAAACCACATGGTCTACTGTCTCCAGTGTACGTGGTAACTATAATCAAACGTATTTTCATTTATGGTGGCCTTTTATATGAACTCAGAAATTATGACCATCGATCACTTTGACCAACAAAATGGTCACTCTTATTTATCAGTAAAATAAAGGATTGTGTTCACCCTCAACCATTTCTGTTGCCCCTTGCAGCTTTAACTACTTCACTGAATTGTAAAAAGAATTGTTGTCGGGTAAAAAGTGTAATATTGTGGATTTTGTTTTGTTTAAAACAACAGTTTTGACAGGGGACCGTGATGAGAAAAGGACCATAAGTGAGAAGCGGTGTCATTATCACTCGAGTGAGTTTTACATAGCTTTAAAAGCCTCTTACAAACGGAGCCATCAGATAACATGAAAGACGTATCATATATGGCTGACATGATTTCTTTGAACTAAATGATGAAAGGTCTTAGAAGAGTCACGTTTTCTTTGATGGATTATATCATGATAATTATAGATGTCAGAGTTGATCATGAACATGCATAGTTTATAATCACGGCTTATACACTTTGCGCATAACAATGTCCACAAATACCAGGGGGCATGTGTGCTACTTGGTCTATCTCGTGTTAGAAAATAAGTCTTTGATCAGCTGTAAAACTATGCACCATAGTGTACCATATATGAGTATAGAAGTTTGATGTACATGATATACATACATATGGTGATTTTTAAACTTTTTGACTATTTTTAAACCTGAGTGTTTAGCTTGAGATATAGCACCCCAACTAGGCAGTATACAGTACAAGTGTATGATGACAAATAGTCTACACAAGTGCCGTCTTTGTTAAATGGAAGAGCCTGTATTTCTGTCTTGTTGTTAGTCCCTGTGTATCACCGTGTGTTCAGCGGGCAAACTTAACTGCCTTTATGTTGGACCCAAAGCGCCATGTAAGATCAGTGAAGCAAAGCTCACCTAAAATAAGGACATGCTTTACCGTACCCGCAGAGTGACATCACTTTTGGATTTGAACCAAGTTCGAGCTGGTCCAACTTTTGCAATGTATTCTTGCCATTTCCTTAGGGACGTGAAGCACAAAAGGGCCCCCGTGAAGAAAATTAACATTTTTCACAGTTCATTGAGCTCATTTAAATGAATCAAAAGATGCAACTGACTCATTTTCATATAATATGGCAAAGCTGATGCCAAGCACTGCTCAGTATTAGGCCATACTGTATTTACGTTGTTATGAAAAATGGGGTTTCAAAAGGGATGTGGGGAGGGTTTTGGTGTTAAAAGGCTTCAAATTAAAGGTGCTCAATACGGAAATTTAGAGCACATTTATTGCCTCCACACGGCTCTCAACATGGCAACAGCTGAGTCTGTGGCTAGCAGCTAACGGTGCTAACGGCACGAACAGTGCAAACAACAGCAACAGTGCTGACAGAGCTAACAGTGTTTACTGGAGGATGGGCGCTACGTTTCCGCGACAACACCTTGGGTTGAGACGGCGTTATCAGCTGAATTAGGGTTGTGTATTGGCAAGAATCTGGCAATATGATACGTATCATGATACAGGGGTGACGATTCAATATATTGCGATATATTGTGATACT
>CAKALU010067418.1:0-12976 GCA_916700995.1 Hozukius guyotensis
ATAAAGATTTAAAAATAATAATAATAATAAAAAAAGAGATTCTTAATCTCAATGAGTACTACCTGGTTAAATAAAAAAATAAATAATAATAATAAAAATATAAAAAAAGATTCTTAATCTCAATGAGTACTACCTGGTTAAATACAGTTTTTTTTAAAAAAAAAAAAACAACAACAATAATAATAAAAAAATATTTAAAAAAAGAGATTCTTAATCTCAATGAGTACTACCTGGTTCAATAAAGGTTTTAAAATAATAATAATAATAATAATAAAAAAATTAAAAAAACGCTATGAGGTAAAGTTCTAGTAACGTAGTTGGTCTTGCGTTCAAAGACCGTCTCCCCCCGTCTGAATGCGCAGCTACATCTGGACCAACCGTTATAACTCACATTTAAAACAAAAGTTTCTAACAGTCAACAGTTACTTACCGCATTTCACCTGATTTTAACACATTTCTCAGCACTCCAACGCCCCAAAACCGAGTAAAACTCAACTCCTGAAAACCCTCAACTGAAATAAACATCATAGTTATCCATAGAAGTCTGTTGGTCCGGTTTCTGGTGGTTATTTCCTCTGAATTGTGAGTGTTTGCTGTTGCTGCTGAGTTCCTCTAGAAGTAGTTCCTGGTGGAGTCTCAGAGTGACTGAGGAGAGATGGAGCCGATCGTTTTATATGACGCTCAGCGTGAGCTCTGATTTGTCGGTTGTAAAGAGAGCCTCTGATTGGTCGGTTGTAAAGAGAGCCTCTGATTGGTCGGTTGTAAAGAGAGCAGCCTCTGATTGGTTAAAATTTGTCAACAAATCTTCAACGTAGCAACAATGACGTAATGTTTGAATCACATTTCATAAAGGAAGCTACTCAACATTATCATGGAAATGAAACTTATCTAGACAAAAACAGCATAACTAAGTTTTACTTTCAGTTCAGCTCCCCGTCGGAAAATATTATAAAATAGCCTAAAGCGATGTATATATAAATAGATTTTATTTTATTTTATTATTTTTAATTTTATATATATATATATATATTTTTTTTACTTGTGTATATATATATATATATTGTATAATAGCCTAAAACTAAACTCCATCTACTATAGGTAATACAATGACTATGGAGAAGTACCTCATATAACCCACTTCAAAACAACTGTATGTATGGAGGACAGAACCTGCCAAAACCAAAAATTAAAGAAACACATTAATAAATTACTCAATAAATCAGTAAATAAATGTCATTAAATGTAGCAAAAATAATATTAAAAATAAATGTAGCCATTAATTAATTGATAAAATGTGACATGAATTGATATATGTTTTATTTAGTTTATTTATTTATCTTTATATTAATTCCTTGAATTATTTGTGTTTCTGTTGAATTTTATTTATTTATGTATTTATTTTTTATTAATATTTAAATGTATATATTTATTTTAGCATTTAGTTTTTATTCATATATTTATTTTTGCATTTTTTTTGTATTTATTTATTTTTGCATTTATTTTGTATTTGTTTTGTATTTATTTTTAGAAGTATTTGTGTTTATTTATTTATCTTTATATTAATTCCTTGATTTATTTGTGTTTCCGTTTAATTTTCCCTTTTATTTATTTAAGTATTTATTAATATTTAAATGTATTTATTAATTTTTGCATTTATTTTTTATTCATATACTTATTTATTTATTTTTGCATTTATTTTGTATTTGTTTTGTATTTATTTTTAGAAGTATTTATTTATTTATCTTTATATTAATTCCTTGATTTATTTGTGTTTCTGTTTAATTTTCCCTTTTATTTATTTATGTATTTATTTTTTATTCATATTTAAATGTATTTATTTACTTTTGCATTTAATATTTTCAATATCATTTTTGCTACATTTAATGATATATTTATTTATTGAGTCATTTATTTATTTATACATTCATCTTTGATTTTGGCAGGTTACGTCCTCCATACATATGAGCCTAATGAAGACAATGCTGAAGTGAAATGAACATAAAAAAGTAAAAACACCTCTTGAGTAGATTTTCAGAGATATTATAGTCAACATATCAAAGTTAATTTTTTTAACTACTAACAGCTGCATGGTGCAAAACATCTCCAAACAAATCCAAAAATTAGTCATAGCGGGGAGGCATAACATTTTTTTGTGTGAAACCCTTTTGACTTGAGATGTAGAGTTAAATGCTGCACAACGGTTGGGACAGTGAGCTGCCAATCTCTCTCAAACAGTGAAGGGATAACAACAAGTCAATTCTTGGTTCAGGAATATTTATCCACATGTGTGAAGACAGCATCCCAGAGTACAGGTACAACTGAGGATCATCTGACGACAAAATGATGTTCGACTGCTTGAATAGCTGAGTGTGCAGGGGCAGGCACGGTATTATCTGTTTGTATGCGGATGTGGTGAGATTGATGGCAAGTGTTTGGAAACCCCCGAAAATAGTTGGCATGAGGCCCTGTTATGTAAGGTTCTGGAAATTCCCTAAAGCTCTTGAAATCACAAGATTGTCCAGTAGGGGGCAAGAACTGACACCAGTGGTGATTGGATGATTTTAGGAAGGCAGGGACCTGTTAGGCTATAATATAAGAGCGTGCACTGCCAGTCTGTCTTCAGTTTAGCTCCGGAGCTAGCTCGGGTGTATCTCTTGTGAAAGAATAAACTCTATTGCACTGACCTCTGACCATCTCCAGTGAATTCTTTTGAACCTGTTGAGACAATAGGTGCATCTCATTTTCCGATTTTCTTTGCCTCCTCGTCTCCTCGCTCCTCGCTCCTCCGGCTTGTGACCTGGAAATCGATCTCAGCGCTCCATCTTGAAGGACATCCCAATTCCTAAAATGCATCTCAAAAGTTTTACAGTTAAGTCTTCTGATTCACCATCTAGTTAAAATCTGTGTTAACTGTAGGTGTGAACAACAAACGGACCACGTTGATGGTGAAGCGTTCCTGAGCGTCGGGTTTGACATGAGTTACATCTTTTCAATTTTCCCTGAAACATTCAGCCTAATGCATCATTTCTAGTGTCAGAATATCAATAACTACAGACGCTAATAATGAATAAATAATATAAAGATATTGTGCCAGTAGAGATGGTTCCTGGTCCTCTAAGCAGGACTCAGTCCACAGTAGAAATACAGACTGCAGCTGTTATTCATGTGCAGGTGTTTGTTAATCAGGTAACAGGCTACAGAGAGAAACCCTGCTGCTCTGCCACTGAGAATAACTCAGTGTCTTTATTAGTATTAGATCAGTTCAGATATAAACAGCTGTTAAAGCCGACTGACAGCTGATCCAGCTGTGCAGCTGTATCAGAAACGGACGTCGCTTCACGTGACGCTTCAGAGGAAACAACGTCTCATGTTTCTAAAAACATATTTCCTCTCTCCTCGTGTCTTTTCCTCGCCTCCTCCGCTCGCATCTCCCGTGGGCGGGACTAAGACGCGAGGAGAGGAGTTGAGGAGAGGAATCGAACTGTATAAAATCAGTAATGGGAAAGGCCTAACATCCACAGACACACATATATAACAAGGTCAGCCTGATGAGAATGGAAAGATATATAAAAAAAAGTATGGAGAATATCTCAAAATTGATAATATAGTAATGCAAGATACAAAACATATCAAATGTGATGATTCCGTTCTATCAAACAGACAGCTGGAACTATTTTTCCCCATGTTCTCTATCAGTGTCCCTGATTCACTTTGTGTGTGTGTGTGTGTGTGTGTGTGTGTGTGTGTGTGTGTGTGTTCCTGTAAGGCCAGCTGACTCAGCTTGCCTTTCTCCGGAGATCCACTCTCCCATTATCAAACACCCAGCTGGTCACATCATATTTCCAGGAAAGGTTTTTGTATGTTTCTCCTAATGTTGCCTGGAATTGTTTTTTGTACTGTCCTGTTCTGTTTCTCTAAAACCAGCTATCTCCCCCCCCTCCCTTTTCGCCTACTTCAGTTTTAAGTTTCATAGCACCAAAGATTATTCGTCCCTCAATCATTTATGATACAATTCCAGTTTATCCCTTTAGAGGAAAAATTATCATTTAGTGTATAGCCTTTGTATTAAGTGTGATTCTCTGTGTTATACTGTTTTGTAGAAAGCATGACTGGCTCCCTTTCCGCTGAACTATACTCGAACCCCTGATACTATAAATGAACTGTCCTTTTTCATACAATGCCTGATCTGTATACCACACTTACGTGCTAAATGATGTAAGGTTGAAATATAGCCTAGCCTGCACATTAACTTTTTTCTTTTGTGTCTGAGACAAGAGTGTGCCTTCATTTGGGAAATTCCTTTATTAATCAAGTGATGTCTATCCCTTCATTGAATGTAACCATTGACTCTTTGTTCTTATGCATATAAAAACCCTGGTGAGGATGCACTCGGCATCGATTCCTCGGCAGTCGCTGACTGTCACTTTGTTGGTTTCGGTCCTTTTGCGCAAAAGCTAAATAAATATACAAAGATAAATTTCTCTTTGTTGGTCTCCCTTATTCGGTCAATTTCCACCACAATCCCAAAAATGTTTTGTTTTTTTATTGCTTCTCATTGTACAGTAGTGTTTTGGTTTTAAATCGCTGGGTCCGTAACAGCAGCAGGTCACGATTTAAAGCTTCATGAGGAACTGAGATGGAGGCAAACGTGTTCCATGAGCTCTTAAAATCCCTCGGATATTAGATGGTAAAGCAGTTACAGAGAAAGAGTGTGAAAGAGAGAAAAGTTCGGACAGAAAAAGAAAGTGTATAAAAAACAGAACTGCGAAAAAATCCCACTGGCCGGGGGGCTGGGTGGGTTCATCATACGATTTGTGTGACCGGGCAGTCCTCGGGCTGGTCCAGGAACAGGGTCTGGAACATGTGGTTGTAGAAGGAGGGGTGGTAGAGGCAGGCCCGGGCGCAGTCCGGGCTGAAGTTAAACTCCAGGATCTGAGGCTGCATGACTCGCTCACCTGACCCGGGATCAGAACACATACACATTACATAAGCAAATGATGATTAGGGTGATTACACAAAAGGTGTAAGTATCCTAAACAAAAACATCCACAGGTGAAAGTACTGTATATTTATACACATGTACAGTATACTTAGTTAACATTAAAATATTTGACTATTGTTTGGTCAATAATAGTCGTAATATTACGACTTTTTCTCTCGTAAAGTTATGACTTTATTCTCGTAGTATTAAAACTTTTTTCTTGTTATGTTATGACTTTATTCTCGTAATATAACGACTATTTTTCTCATAAAGTTATGACTTTATTCTCGTAATATTACGACTTTTTTTTCTCGTAAAGTTATGACTTTATTCTCGTAATATTACGACTTTTTTCTCATAAAGTTATGACTTTATTCTCGTAATATTACGACTTTTTTTTCTCGTAAAGTTATGACTTTATTCTCGTAATATTACGACTATTTTCTCATAAAGTTATGACTTTATTCTCGTAATATTACGACTATTTTTCTCATAAAGTTATGACTTTATTCTCGTAATATTACGACTTTTTTCTCGTAAAGTTATGACTTTATTCTCGTAATATTACGACATATAAATATTCATATAAATAAATATTATTAGCACAAAGTTTAACATACAGAGAGAGGCACGTCTGTACCGCCTTCTAACATCAACTAATAACTAAGTAACGCTGACTTATTTTATCACGTGCGTCGTTAGTCACATGCGTCGTCGGTATCGTCATTCACGTGAGTTGTTAGTGAGTCAAGTCACTGAAGTTAACGTCAACGAGGACCGTTTCCTAACCCTACCTAAGTGGTTGTGTTACCTAAACCTTCCTCTGAAAACGTAAGTTTATTTTGAAAGAACACTATGCGTGTAATGCAATCCCCTGAGGCTCATGGTATAACTTCTTCTTCTGCTTCTTTACCATGCTGATGAATTCAGTATAGAATGAATGCTCACCATTTTGCTTCGTACTCCACTTCAGCATGAAGTCTACGGCGTAGATCGCCCGGGACGGCGGGTAGGAACATATACCGTACGGAGCCGGTCGGGACGAGGCTGCCTGGAAGAACTCCCTGAACGCTTTAAACACCTCCGCCTGGGAGAGGAAGGAAAAGGAGGGAAGGGAAGTGTTACGGAAATTGTACATGGTAAAAATGTATTCTCTAAATCTCAGATTTATGTTTTCTCCTCAATGTGGCCCTAATACTCCGTCGTACCGTCGTACCATAGACCTACAACAATGATAAATGAAAAAATAAAAACAGTTATACATTTCCATTTTTAAAAATCCACAGGGAGCCACTGGAAACGGGACAGATGGACAGCATATCTTACCCGTCACAGGGACACCACTGGACCCTCTGAATGAATACAGCTATCATGCACTGCATTATTATTACGTTTTGTATTCCGATATCCTATTGACACATCTTTGTTTGTTCTTTGTTTTTTATATCAAGAGACAACATAACCTGTGGTTCACAGTCTGGGTGCTGCTCACCCTGAAACAGAAGACTTAATGAGGCATGTATTTGTTCCTTCATCCAAGAAGCTCATTAAAAAGTTCCCGCAGTTGAAAAGGATGACTAGTTTACACTCACTTCCACCTCCTTCCACGGGTACAGCGGGTACTGGTTCTCAAACATGGGGATGAAGTCGTCGTAGTGCACCTGGAGACAGAGAGGTTGATGTTAACAACGGCACCTTCATGAAACTGATCCAGTCCAAGCTTTGTTAGTTTACATTAGGTATTCATGTTACGGCTTAAGATTTTTTTTTTTTTTACTGATTATTTGTTTTCCTTGATTTGATAGTTAGCAACAGGGACTCAGGGAGAGCTGCGTGTCAGCTGCAGCAGCAGACACACAGCTGGTGTGAACACCTGACGCCCGGAACACACTAGGAACGTCAGGAGCGCGTGGCGGCTGCGTGATTCACGCGTCGGGTGTTCAAACCAGCTGCGTTTCAGCTGCGTGTCTGCTGCTGCTGTCAGCCCTTTCTTTCTACATAGAGTTTGCCTTTCATAATGGCCATTTCATTTCATTATAAATGTCATTTATATTTATTTTAGACAGAGAAAGGTTAAGAACCGTGTGGTAATTTGTAAATAATAGTAATAATCCACAATTAAAACTCCGTACTTTATTCATTCATGGATCTCTGCAAGTCACTGCATGTTCTACACCACTGTCCTGCACATATTTCGGAATAAAAGCCTTGTGTTAACAGATGAAGGAATTCTGTCAATAGAAAAAACGCTTGAGGGCTTTTATTTTGAAATGAAAGCAAGAAGTGTTGATTTAAAAATAAAGGTTTACTTTTTTTCATCTCTGTAACATTTTCTACAGATATAGACATCGAAACTGTAGTAATGTTGCTGGTATGATGTCAATATACTGTCAATAGATCACTTTAAGTGTCTGTTGTTGCTCTGAACCGCACGGCATGCGTCAAAAATAGGCGAGACCTCGAATCTCTAGAAGAGACGCAGCCGACTCATGGGGGCAGTGTGGCTGCTCTAACCTGTTAATACGGACGCCGAAATAAGAAACAACAGGTAACGCAGCCGCCACGCGCTGCTGACGTTCCCAGTGTGGACGAAGCGTTAGAGCACTAGGCCACCACGAGGCCGGATCATTTTAAGTTATTACGCAAAAGTTTGAAATAACCTCGTCTTAGACGTAACTGACAGTTCTGACTAGAAAAGCTGAGGTAAAGCTGCCTTTGAAGATGTAGATATGTAATATGTCATCTTTCTGAGACATTCAATTACAATGATCAACCAATAAATAAAAGACCACAGGGACCAGACCGTGTTCTCGGGACCACAGACCGAGTCCACAAATAGACGGCGCTAACAGGAAAAAACAACCATATTAAGGTACCTGCTTCAGCTCCACATCATCCGCGTAGTTCATGACGGTGAAGTGCTTTTGGTAATCATCTAAATGGTCCAAGGAGAAAGGTCTAGATAGAAGAAACAAACGTCAGGTCTCCAGGCAGGAGAAACAGTTCACTCTCTATATATAAAAAGGCAAATACTTTATTATCACTATAGAGAAAACAATCGATTCAATATTTAATCACAATTAATCGCACATTTTTATATCTGTTCAGAATGAACCTTAAAGGGAGATTTGTCAAGTATTTAATACTCTTATCAACATGGGAGTGGGCAAATATGCTGCTTTATGCAAATGTATGTATATATTTATTACTGGAAATCCATAAACAACACAAAACAATGATATAATGAATATAAATATTTGCATTAAAGTTGAGGGCTAGTCTACTTTATGCAAATCACGGGCGTCCGACATGACTCGCCGCCTCTCAAAACTCCCGAGAGCGGTACTTTCCTTAAAATCCCATCGGCTTTTTGTCGAGGGAAGGATGCTAACCTCCTGGTTGGCCAACAAACAATACGTCATCCCGGCACCGCTCTATTGTGGCTATAAAATCATTGTGTCGTCCTACTGGAACCACAGATCCAAGACACGGACCGTAACTTTGAGTTCACACTGTGATAAACTCTATTCAAAACCAACAAATGATTCATTCATCTAAATAAATGGGAGACTACTGAGCATAGATATGTATAAAAAGATAAATGTAGTTCGGAAATATCTTAGTCGTTGTAGTTTTTCTTCTGACAATTTAAAGAATCTGGCTCCGTTCAGTCAGAAAGAGGCAAAAGAGACGATCTAAGAGAGATCGTCAATGAAACATTGACACAGGGATTTGCTGGATTTAACTAATACACCCCTGTTAATATATGTACAGTGTGTGTATGTATGCATGTACGTTGTACCTATTAGCAAAGCGCAACCAGAAGACATTGTAGGCATAGAGACGCAGAGGCTTCACGGAGCGCAACATCAGCATGTAGCGAATGTCAAACTTCACCATTCCCACTTCCTCTCTGTTGAACAGCACCGGATCTTCAAGGTACTTACACACCACCTGGAAAACAAAGACACAAAGTTAGAGGTAACAACATAAGAAAACATCTGTGTGTCAGTACTGAAGCTGCAGTCTTTCTGGTGTGACTCTGCTGGAGGTCAGAAGTCCTTTAAGCTGTCTGCACAAACCCTATTCAACATGAACGCAGGACTCTCCATCCACATCAACAAAATGTAGTAGTAACTGTCAAAGCAACCTTTCCTACAATCCTACAATCCTACAAACTACTTCATTTTGACCCTCATATTCAACAGCTTCCTCCACTTCTAGTGTCCACAAGCAGGTGTTTGGCTTCAAGGTCTGATTCTCCCAATGGGAGGGGAGGCAAGGAGAACTGTATGCCCCTGATGGATATACTGTGCCTGTGTGAGCATAATGCACATGCATGATATTTTTGTGGGTCTTACAGCAGATTCCTTTCACGCCTTCATGCACAAAGAGGCCCTTTTGGTATTTATTACCCGAGGAGCCCCTTGTTGCTATGAATTATGACCTAAATATACTTAGACCAGGGGGAGGCAACCTGCAGCTGCGGAGCCACATGTGTCTCTTCAGCTCCTCTCCAGTGGCTCCCTGTGGATTTTTTAAAACTGGAAATGAATAACTGTTCTTTGTTTACATTTTCATTTTTATTTATCATTGTTGTAGGTCTATGGTACGACGGTATGACGGAGTATTAGGGCCACATTGAGGAAAAAAAAAATAAATCGGAGATTTCAAGAATAAAGTCGTAATATTACGAGAATAAAGTCATAACTTAATGAGAAAAAAATAGTAATATTACGAGAATAAAGTCATAACTTAACGAGAAAAAAATAGTAATATTACGAGAATAAAGTCATAACTTAATGAGAAAAAAATAGTAATATTACGAGAATAAAGTCATAACTTTACCAGAAAAAAAAGTTGTAATATTACGAGAATAAAGTCATAACTTTACGAGAAAGAAAGTCGTAATATTACGAGAATAAAGTCATAACTTTACGAGAAAAAAGTCGTAATATTACGAGAATAAAGTCATAACTTAACGAGAAAAAAAAGGTCGTAATATTACGAGAATAAAGTCATAACTTAACGAGAAAAAAAAGTTTTAATACTACGAGAATAAAGTCATAACTTTACGAGAAAAAAAGTCGTAATATTACGAGAATAAAGTCATAACTTTACGAGAAAAAAAGTCGTAATATTACGAGAATAAAGTCATAACTTTACGAGAAAAAAAGTCGTAATATTACGAGAAAAAAAGAAAATAACACGTAAAATTATTACTTTATAATATTATGACTTTATTCTTGAAATCTCAGATTTTTTTTTTTTCCTCAATGTGGCCCTAATACTCCGTCGTACCGTCGTACCGTAGACCTACAACAATGATAAATAAAAATGAAAATGTAAACACAAAACAGTTATTCATTTCCAGTTTTATAAATCCCCAGGGAGCCACTGGAGAGGAGCTGAAGAGACGCAGGTTGCTGACCCCTGCACTAGACAAAGAGAAACGCGCTAAAGAAGCTATAGAAAAAGTACAATAAAGTAAGTTACCAGAAATTATTTCAGTGAACTGTGTGCTTACAAATAGTCAACCATCACAATTGAGGAGAACCTTAAACCCCAGTAACACCGCCTCTTCTGCAGTTAGGTACCGTCCGTACACTGAAGACTGAAGCCACAACTACAGCTCCAAGAACTGGCAACACGTCGTTTAAAACCTCAGCTGTCGTGGTTTAGGTGTCACAGCAAGCAACTTACTGGGTGTTATCGAGTAATTCATGGATTCAAGGTAAATGGTGAACATTGACCGACTCATTTTGAAGAAGCTAAATAAAGAAGTTTTGCTTTAGTGAACGGAAGGTGCATTTGTGATGCTTTTTTTTAGTCAGATTAATATGTACTGCTGGTTTCATGGTGTCATAGTTTGTATGAGCGTACCTTTGGCGTACTCTCTCGTTGTCGGATTATGTAGTCCAGGTTGTTGGTGATGTGCGTGTCCAGTCCACGGGCCAAGTTCCAGGGCTTACAGATCCAGTGGTTATCCTCTCCCCTGAAACACACCGACACGTCTTTTTATCCTGTTTAGTGCTGATCAGACCTTCAACAACATGTTTCTGGTTCTATTAAAGTATTAATTAAAAAGTGTAACATTCCCAACCTTTGTTGTCTCTGCTGATAACGCTTGATGAACTGCGGCAGCTCTGACTGGAGGTTGAAGGTCTCCGGTAGCCAATCGGGCTGCGAGTCGCCTTTCACTCTGTGAGCCACGGCAGCCATGCAGTCCTTCACGGTGATGATGCTCTCACAGGGAAACTGGTTTAGCATCACATGAGGTCGTTCCACGCTCAGCTTCCTGTCAGAGAACATGTAATGATGAATGAATGAATTATCGCCTCGTGGTTGTACGCCTCTGCCAACCAGTCAAGTTGCAGTTTACGTCCATGTCTGTCCAAAATGTCATCACTTCCTCTTTTTATCCTATGCAAAGAAGAGGTAACAGTGACCTTGACCTTTGAAATCCAAAATCTAATCAGTTCATCCTTGAGTCCAAGTGGACGTTTGTGCCAAATTTGAAGAAATTCCCTTCAGGCGTTCCGGAGATATCGCGCTCACGAGAATGGTACGGAAGTACAGATGTAAGGACGGACGTACAACCCAAAACATAAAGCCTCCGACCACGGCTATTGCCGGCGCGGAGACATACTGTATAAGGGTTTGGACTTGAAGTCACAAATTTGAGTTTGACTTTAAGCAATGACTTTAAACCTCATGGCTTAGAAGACTTGATCCACTCACCAAGGCCAAAGCAGGGGAACGTTACAGCCCTGACACACCAAGCCGACGGTCAGCCGTCGGACAGTCTGGGGCCGTCGGTGAGCGTCCGTCAAAGTCTGTGAGTCTGTGAGTCTGTGAGTGTGGACGTTGGTATTGGCCCATGTCATGCATAGTGCTACAGTAGCTTTGAGTTTAGGGTTATTTTTCCTGAAATCAATGATCAGTGCCAATGCATGCTGTGGAGTTTCACATTTTGAATGCACTTTTTAATATTATTTTTAACGGAGAGAGACAGTGATCGTTATGAAACGAGGAGAGAGAGGGAATGACATGCAGCAAAGGGCCACAGGTCGGATTCGAACCCCCGGCCTGCTGCGGTACGGACTCAGCCTTGGTACACGGGGCGCCTGTGTTGTGGTAAACTTTCATGGTGTTTTTATAAAAATATAACCTAAGACAACTATATCATGCATTTACACAAAATGTTCATATACTAGGATATTTTTGGTTAAAATATAAACTTAGAGACAATCAAATATCATGTATTCTGCCCCACAAGCTAATGTTAATATTACATAAAAATGTGTGTCTGATGTATTAGTGAGGGAAAAGCACACTGGCTCTCTAGTTGGGAGGAGTGGAGCATGGCAGGAGGACGACCAGGCCAGCAAAGCTCCAGCGAGCCGGCAGCATCAGCTGTAACGTTACATCCAGGCTTGTAGACAAGTGCGAGGGGGGGGGGGCGGTTTGCAAGCTGAGTGGCGACACACGAAAGGGGGCTGATACTGTAGGCAAAAGGAGGACGCTTCTGAGATTTGAGGGGGGAGGTGATACAAACTGTAGGCAAGATGAGGAGGCTCATGTGATCTTACACCTCTAGCCGTGGCATGAATGGAGGAGGCTCGGGGTAAAAAGTTCAGTCGTTAATCTGTCGGGGGTGGGACCAAAATAAGGCAAGGCAAGGCAAGGCAGCTTTATTTGTATAGCACATTTTAGCAACAGGGCAATTCAAAGTGCTTTACAGAAACATTCAAGAACATTGCGACAAAGTGCAAAAGAACATTAAGACATAATTAAAACAGTTATGGCTTTGATTTAAAAGAACTCAGAGTTGAAGCGGTCCTGCATGTTTCTGGGAGCTTGTTCCAGATATTTGGTGCATAAAAACTGAACGCTGCTTCTGCATGTTTAGTTTTGACCCTGGGGACACTAAGCAGACCTGATCCAGACGACCTGAGAGGTCTGGATGGTTCATAACATAGCAGAAGATCAGAA
>CAKALU010067419.1:15080-37897 GCA_916700995.1 Hozukius guyotensis
ATACTCAGATAACAGTGGCTGCTGGCTGCTGATTACTGGCTATGTGAGCCACTGCACTGATGCTATTTGTATTAAAGGTCCCATATCAGCTCATTTTCAGGTTCATACTTGTATCTTGTGTTTCTACTAGAACATGTTTACATGCTGTAATGTTAAAAAAAAACTTAATTTTCCTCATAATGTCTGCCTGAATATACCTGTATTCACCCTCTGTCTGAAACGCTCCGTTTTAGTGCATTTCAACGGAACTGCGTTGCTAGGCAACAGCTTGGGTCCATGTTTACTTCCTGTCAGCTGATGTTATTTACATACACTGCAACCAGGAAATAAACCGGGACACTTTTAGAATGTTTATGTTAAAAAAACGTGTAATGGTTTATATATATTGTATATTTGTGACATCACAAATGGAAAGAAATCCTAACAACGGCTTGTTTCAAACGCACAATTACTGAATACAGGCTGTGTGTATTTCTCCGTATATTGAGCGTTTTGATAGTTTGACAGTATTTATAAAGCACTTAAACCTGATTTATAATATAAAAGACATGAAAATCTCACTTTTTACAATATGGGACCTTTAATATTTGTTAATGTTTGTATAGTTTACATTGTGTACACACTCACCTGAGTACTTGACTGCTGGAAACTGTATCTTTCATTCATATTATATATATAAATATATAGTACCATCATTAGTATTACTATTATTATTGCTATTGTTGTATTAACCTAAACTACACCTATATTATAATAATAATAATAATAATAATTATTATTATTATTATAACAATAATAATAATAATAATAATAATTATTATTAATAATAATATATCTTCTTATTATATATTCTCACAGCATTTCTTACATCTTCTTGTATTATCATATTATACAGCTATACCACTATGGAGAGATAAGATATTCCTTTATTAGTCCCACAGTGGGGGAATTTGCAGTGTACAGCAGCCAAGAAGGATAGGGCAAAAAAACAAGATGCATCGGTAAAAACAGAAAGCAAGATACAACACAGTGCAAAAAGCAAAACAAAAGCGAAACAAAATATGAACAATTTAAATAGAAGGAAATATAAAAAGAGGAACAATATAAACAGTACTGACTATTACCAGACTATTAACACAATTGTACAAGTGGAAAAATGATATTGCACAGTGAGAATGAATATTGTACAGTATGAATTACACCTGAGTAGTAGTAGTGATGATATTGCACAGTCAGTGTACAGTATAGTGCAGTTATTCTCAGTTTTTGGTGTGTATGTGTTCTACTGGGAGCAGTGCTGGTTTGGAGTGTTATACTACATTACTCTACTGTATCATACACTATAATATACACTACTATATTCAGTCCCCTTGCACTATTTGCACTACCATTGGCACACTGTCACTTCACTGCTGTACTTATGTTATCTTATTTTTTATTTTATTTGAATTATTCGATTTTATCTCTTTTTAAGGTGTATTGGTGTTGGGACGTGTTGTTTAAGCTACTGGATGCCTAAAGTTCCTTCGGGATCAATAAAGTATCTATCTATCTATCTATCTATCTATCTATCTATCTAATAAATGAACAGTAGTGGTTATATGTGAGCAAAGCAGGGTCAATCCTGTTATCAAAACTCTAATACATCATCAAATTGATAGATTTAAAGCTTCAGTAGTCAGTATATTTTTGGCATCATTGGGCTAAAATCCCATAATAACCTTTCAGCATATTGTAATTCAAGTGTTCTGAGAGAAAACTAGACTTCTGCTCCTCCTCATGGCTCTGTTTTCAGGCTTTAGAACATCTAGCCCGTGACGGGAGACTTTGACCAATCACAGGTCATTTCAGAGAGAGAGAGCGTTCCTATTGGCTGTGCTCCGGTCATGTGCACTACAAGATGATTCTGAGAACATCTGCGGCGAGAAACTTAACAAATAGGCATTAACGTAACAGAATATTGATTCATATTTGATCAGCGCTGCCTAGTTTGACCGTTTGGTCGGAGTTCAGAGTGATTGACAGCCGGCTCTCATAGACGGCAGCTGGACAGCAGACCTCAGATCAGCTCTTACTGCTTGTTTTCCTCTGGTCTGTGAAATCTTACAGATGCCGTTAGGAGCACCGGAGGACACAGAGGCACATGATTTTTTCAGGTTACCTGTTTCATGTTCTACTGTCACGATATAGCGACCGTTTTATAAAAATAACTTTTTTTTAGTCATATTTGCTCCAATCTCACCTACTTCAGCTTTAAATAGACATTTGTAGTTTACTTGAGTCCTTTCTGGATGTTCTCTGAAACTTTGTTAATGAGGTGTTGAGAGTCCTGTTATATTAGATTAGAAAACTTTATTAATCCCCAAATGGAGAAACTCATTTGCAAATCAACTCATACAGATAACCAACGATGTAGACATTCACAGTAAGCCTACAAAACAAATCCACAATCCACAGTACAACAAGTAAATAACTACTGTAGGGATGCACCGATACCGATACCGATACTGGATCGAATATCGGGCTGATATTGACTCAAATATCCGGATTGGGTATCTGTAACAATGGAGCTGATCAATTTAATTCATTTCTTTGTTTATATACATTTTATACTGGAATTTTAATTCCTGTTTTCCATGTTTTTCTTTTCCAATTTGTTGCTGCATTAAAAAGTTTTACACCTGGACAGTAATTCCTGATAATTTTGAAGATTTTTTTGACCAAGTTTTTGGTTTATAATTTTAATAATAAATAACAATTCAGTAAATATATATCTATATATTTATTTGTTAGGAAAGCAATATTTAAGTCCAGCCTGATGTTGCCTCACACATAACAGAATGATCCCAGTCTCTTCCACACAGTGAGGCATACAGATTATTAATTAAACACTATATTGGATCGGTACTCGGTATCAGCCGATACCCAAAGCCCAGGTATCGCTATCGGTGTCGGGACTGAAAAAGTTGTATCAGTGCATCCCTATAAATAAAATCATAAAGAGCCATTTGAGACATGATTAACAGCTGAAAGATGTTACATCTAAAAAACAAATTTTAAAGTGTTCATTAAAAAAAAAAAAGGCCGCTGCTGGTACAAAAGACCTTCTGAGTTGGAACTTATCCTCTAGGATCCTGTAGGCTATAGACTTTCTGCAGATGTACTGAAAGTGGTTCATCGGTATACTGTAGTTGCAACACATACATCTGAAATTAAAATGGTGAAAAATACCATGCAGTTGAAATGCAGGAACATATTTCACATCATATAGGCATACCATAAAGACAAAATATGTAAAATGAAGACCACACAAAGTTTCATAAATAATTTATTGGTTAGTGATATGAAATAGCAAAATGTTTTGATTTTTTCTTACACTTAATGAAAGAAATTAATGTAATAAAACAGTCACTCTTTTGCTCACTCTATACTTCCAACATTAGACCCTAGTGGACTAAACAATGGATTTATTCAGGTGATAATGTAAAAAGAATTATATTTTCACTTGACCTGACATAAAAAATACATCCATAATTTATATGCATATTGTAATTCACGTGTTCTGAGAGATAACTAGACTTTTGCACCTCCTCATGGCTCTGTTTTCAGGCTTCAGAACATCTAGCCCGTGACGGGAGACTTTGGCCAATCACAGGTCATTTCAGAGAGAGAGAGCGCGTTTCTATTGAGCGTTCCTATTGGCTGTGCGCGGGCTGGTGGGCGGTGCTTGGTAGTTCCTTAACTATTCTCAACATGGCTGCAGGGTCATAAACTTTCTCATTTTACAGCTAAACAGCACACTGCAAGATGATTCTGAGAACATCTGAGGAGAGAAATAGGCATTACAGTAACAGAATATTGATTCATATTTGATCAGCGTTGCCTAGTTTGACCGTTTGGTCGGAGTTTGCGAGTGATTGACAGCTGCTCAGAGACGGCAAGGCTCCAGCTCGGCTCTCATTGGTTGTTTTCCTCCGGTCTGTGAAATCTTGCAGATGCCGTTAGGAGCACCGGAGAACACAGAGGCACATGATCTTTTTCAGATTACCTGTCTCATGCACTACTCTCAGGATATAGTGACCGTTTTATAAAAATAACTTTTTTTTAATCATATTCGCTCCATTTCTACCCGCTGCAGCTTTAACAACATACAGTACATTCAACTGGAGCAGCTGATGGACTTTTGACAATGGGACCATGCATCAACGGAGACTTACTGCCCTCTTGTGACAGAACAGACTTTCCTGTTGTAATAAAATGTCAGCTGGAACTGTCATGTGTCTAAATATGGTCTTTTATCAGCTGTCTGGTTAACCAGTGGTGTAATCAGCAGGTTTAAGTGCTCTTAGTCAGAGAGTCTGGCTAAAGACGACAGGTCAGGATAACAATTTTATTCTCTGAACATGAAGTCTCTACTAAAGCTAGAAATACGAGCTTCAATTCACAGAGGGGCCATTTTATATAAGTGAAATAACCACTTTCATAACTATCATTTTAAGCTTTCTCACTCTCAAAACGTTGGCATTATAGACCATTATCACATAAGACATTTTAACTAGCAGGAAATCCTATAGCGTTAATGATGACTCTTTAGCGTACCAGCCATTCCTGTGAGTCGTCATGCCTAAAATGAAATTATCTTTATCAGGTACGCCTGGGATTTTCCTGCTATGACATGTCAAAATGTCTGCTGTAAAAAAAAAGTTGATGCTGTTAAATAAATTATTTTTATGTATAAATACCATCGGTCAAAGGAAATTGTGTAAATTATACACTACATTGTTTTTTAGTGATTTTATACAAACTTCTAAGCAGGTGTTTTGTGTTTAATCTATAGACTGACTGCTTGCATTAAAGTAATATGTGTATTATATCTAACCTACAGAAGGAACAGGCCCACCAGTGGGGAAACAAATCCCATTATTATTATTATTTTTTTCAATACTATATATATCTTTTTTTTGAAACAACAGAACAAACATTCACAAACGCCCCCAATAATAACATTCTCAGTACAAAGAAACCTAATATTAATATAAAATAAGCCAGTATGGATACAGGAAAAACTTATGTACAAAAAATAGATAAATAAATAAAAAGAATATACAAAGTAAAAATAAATAAATAAATAAAATAGAATAAAATAAAATAAAAACTATTTATATATACATATATACTGTATACATATATACATACACATATACGCACACACAGTATATACATATACAAAAACACATATACATATAATCAATTAAAAAAATCAGTGTACAATTCAGTCAACATCCTATTCTATCTCCCTATTCACAACCAAATCCCATTATTTTTTACACTAAATTCAGATTTGCAAACTATAACTGACAGTAAATATAAGATATAACTCTGTGTGTTCATATAGTGATATAAATATAGATTTAATGATTAATGACCATGTCATATAGTTGTAGATATAATTCATTCTTGTTCAAGTGACCTTTCTTTCATTTATGGTACATTCTATTTCACATTTGCTCCCAGTAGGACAGTTTAATCCTTAACAGTGCTTCATATACTATTTTGTTTTTTAATTTATTTATTGTTTTTGTTTTAAATGCAACTACAACTAAATATAATGGGGCAAATGCACAGTGCATTTCTTCTATCTGAGATGTAAATATGGAAATTGTAAATGTAAAATTCCAGTCTTAAAAATGGTACAATAATCATCTCTGCACACAACAGGTGCTCATTTAATATCTTTGATAAATTCGTTATAGCTTAAATTGTAGGTTTCTCCAAATTTTAAATGATGCAGGATCTCAGTAATAATAATAACAACTTTTTTATTTAAGTTTAAAGTAAACTTTTTTTTTAATTTTATGTATAAAAAAATATATTAAAAAAATTGGCCTTCACTTCTTTTTAACATCTCAAACCTATTTGTGGTCTCCGTAGAAGCTGTGCAGCTTGGAGAACTGCCAGACAAAGTCAATAGTGACCTCTAGTGTGTCTGCTGTATGGAGTAACAACTTTTAGTATTTTATGCTCTTTTGTGCCCCTTGAATTTCCTGTAGCCTATTATTTATACAGGCTATTAGATTTCACAGATAGTGTTTCATATTAATCTTAATTAATCTTGCACATGTTGAATTTTGCACAGCTACATTTCCACATTTAATACCTCTATTATTTTTTTATTGAAGAACAAAACACTGTAATTTGCACACTTTGCTAATGTATATAGTGTGTTCTTGCACTTGCTAATGTATGTAGTGTTATTGCACACTTGCTAATGTATGTAGTGTTATTGCACACTTGCTAATGTATAGAGTGTTATTGCACAGTTTGCTAATGTATATAGTATTATTGCACACTTGCTAATGTATAGTGTGTTATTGCACACTTGCTAATGTATACGTATATAGTATTATTGCACACTTGCTAATGTATAGTGTGTTATTGCACACTTTGCTAATGTATAGAGTGTTATTGTTCACTTTGCTAATGTATGTAGTGTTACTGCACACTTGCTAATGTATACGTATATAGTATTATTGCACACTTGCTAATGTATAGTGTGTTATTGCACACTTTGCTAATGTATATAGTGTTATTGCACACTTGCTAATGTATAGAGTGTTATTGCACAGTTTGCTAATGTATATAGTATTATTGCACACTTGCTAATGTATAGTGTGTTATTGCACACTTGCTAATGTATACGTATATAGTATTATTGCACACTTGCTAATGTATAGTGTGTTATTGCACACTTTGCTAATGTATAGAGTGTTATTGTTCACTTTGCTAATGTATGTAGTGTTACTGCACACTTGCTAATGTATACGTATATAGTATTATTGCACACTTGCTAATGTATAGTGTGTTATTGCACACTTTGCTAATGTATATAGTGTTATTGCACACTTGCTAATGTATAGAGTGTTATTGCACAGTTTGCTAATGTATATAGTATTATTGCACACTTGCTAATGTATAGTGTGTTATTGCACACTTGCTAATGTATACGTATATAGTATTATTGCACACTTGCTAATGTATAGTGTGTTATTGCACACTTTGCTAATGTATAGAGTGTTATTGTTCACTTTGCTAATGTATGTGTGTTATTGCACACTTGCTAATGTATACGTATATAGTATTATTGCACACTTGCTAATGTATAGTGTGTTATTGCACACTTTGCTAATGTATGTAGTGTTACTGCACACTTGCTAATGTATACGTATATAGTATTATTGCAGTTTGCTAATGTATATAGTGTTATTGCACACTTTGCTAATGTATAGAATGTTATTGCACTTTGCCAATGTATACGTATATAGTATTATTGCACAGTTTGCTAATGTATATAGTGTGTTATTGCACAGTTTGATAATGTATATAGTGTTATGGCACACTTGCTAATGTATATAGTGTTATGGCACACTTGCTAATGTATATAGTGTTATTGCACACTTTGCTAATGCATATAGTGTGTTATTCTATGTTTATAATTTAGATTTTTGTTATGCTAGTTGTAGTAGTCAGGTATGTTTATAGTGTATTCCAATATTATTCTTTGGATATATGTCTTAAGTGTTGACATGTACATTTTCTGTACTGTTCCTGTACATTGCTTTGATAACCTGCTGCTGTAACACAATCCCAATTTGGGATCAATAAAGTACATCTATCTCTCTATCTCTCTATCTCTCTATCTATCTATCTAATCTATCTATCTAATCCAATCTAATCTAATGTTTTGAGGTCTGCGTTTTTGTTACGAACCTCTCATGTTGTTTATGCGCATAATTTGCGCAGGAGGCAGCCTAGTGAACACTTTGGAAAACTGACAAGGGATTGCCAAATCATTTCCCTGCCTGGGAATGACGTCCCTCCAGCACAATCCAGTTATATTTAGAGCCTATATATAGAGGAGTCGCCCCCTAGGCTGTGTTGACTCTGCAGCAGCAGCAGCAGCAGGCAGGGATCACCATACTGAAAGAGAGACGTCCTCAAAGTGACACCATGTGACCTATATTAGTTACAAATATATGTTTGTGATCATTGAAGCATTAACTCACTCTGATCTTCCAATGAGCTTTAATAATAAAAAAAATAGTAACATTTATGCACACAATTTGTACATTACAGACAATTTATATAATGCACAGTTTTTAATGAAACCTGTGTAAAAACATGTGATAAGTGTATTTATAGAAGACAAAAGAAAAGCGTATTGTTGTTGCCCACATTGCGACACCGAGTTGCCCCAAACCGGTTGAAATCCTCAGCTAGGCTTTCTGGGTAAAGCTCGCCCCGGTGGTATCCGCCCATCTTCTCTGTTTAAAGGAGGCCGAGCTGAGCACAGAGCTAGGCCGCCACCAGGACCGACCGACCGCTGCAATCTAATGGAAAGTTCTATCGATTAATTCACCCACTTTGTTTTCTCCTCCGCTGGCTTCTGATAACGAAGTAGAACCGAGTTTAATGCGGAGGTTTGGGTGTGAAATAGGACATGCAGAGATCGAGTGAAAGGAGAGGATTATCAGCTTGACTTTATCTGGACGCGGAACTCTCCTCCACTCGAAAAGGTAACAAAGATACACACTGATACATTGATACATTAGAGTGAGTGTGTGTGGCGCTTTGAGGGGTTCAGTTTGCAACATTGTATTCTCTCTTAATGCTCTCTTAATGTAGCAGATACAGTCAGTGTTTCCGCTTTGTAACAACTTCACCATTACTGGAAATATTCATGTTGGTTGTCGGTGCAAACTACGCCCAGTTGTTAACCAACGTCTGGCCCTGCACTGCAGAGCTTCAGCCTGTTAGCTTAGCATGTTAGCCTCATAGCTAGCCTGTCAATGGCGGCTCAATAAACCTGCTCTCTTCCTCCTCTGTGAATGAATGAGTTTTATCCGGTCACACGGTTACAGGCAACTGCTGCATTAATGAATTACTTGTTTTGTAAATCACATTGTGTCAGCTTCTAAGGGCTAGTTAGTTAGCTGACTTCTTTAGTAGGGCTGTGGGTGAGCACCAATGCTAATAAGCTAGCTAGCAGCACAGCAGCCTGGTTATTGAAACACTGCGATGGGAGGTTTTCACACAACCAATCTGGCAACCCCTGCGGGCACAGCAGCAGTGGATTTAAATCAAATTCCTTTCCACTTTTAAGCCTGTTGTTGTTCTTTTTTTCTGCCTTGAACACATTTAAAAGGCCTGTTTGAACCTCGGCTCATTCACATTAGAGGTGATAAATGGTTAGAAAGTCGCCTGCTACAGTATTAATACACAATCAGTGGCCCATTTCTCCTCATTAGTCCTCACCGAGAAATATAGTTATCCATTGTCCTCAGTAATAAAACCATATGCACACATTGCCATCCAGAGGGTGTCAACATGAGGCAAACAACCATTACAGGCATATAGTCATGTTTTCAGTCAAATGAGTGTTTTAACTCTAATTAGGGTGAGAGTTCACTTAATGAACCATAAATAAGCTGCATCCCTCTATTACTACTTTTTTCCCCATTTCTCATGTGCAATATCACTGTTAATTGTGTGCAATATTAATGTCCAACATGTGCAATATTACAACTCCTTTTCTCAGCATATGCAATATTACTTTTTTTTCTTACTTTACCTTTTTTTTTTTTTTTACTTATCTTATTTACTCATTTTACTAAATGTATCTTACTTAATTGTTATTCAAGATTTAAGATTCAAGATGTTTATTGTCACACCGTTTATACAAGTACAATCGTGTGAAATACTTTTTGCTGGGAAGCTCCATTAAGAAAACAGTAAGTTAAGTAGCAAAAAATAATAAAATAAAAATAAGTGTATTTACAAATAATATACAGTATAATAATAAAGGAAGTACTTGGTATATGGCAACTATAGAAGCTATATATATATAAATATGGGAGCAGTAGAGGTTGCATACTATAAAATATTGCACAGGCATTTTTTTAATTCTCTTAGGCACTGGTGCTAGAAATAGTACTTTTTATTTTATACACTTGAATTTGTTGTAATTTTGAGCAGTCTCTGACAGAAGAATTTCCTCCGGGATTAATAAAGTTCTATCTAATCTTACATCCCTGTTTGTTGCTGAAAAGTCTGCACATCAGTCATTCACTTTCACTGCCTAAGAAGATGAAACATTATAGTATTTTTACAGGCATGGCAAGCATGTGGCAGACAACTTTAAAGTGTTGCTGAAATGGCCCGTGACTTTGTCAGTAGTCTTATCTGTTTAGGTGAAGATAAGATGGTTTCCTAATGGACAGAACAGCCTCACTGTAATATGTGTAAATCACAGGCGGTGTTGGGGCGTAATATCAATATAACATGTGGCAGAGCAAGTGTTGAGAACACTTAACAAGTGTAGTAAAAGTATACCTGTGTTGGCCAAATACCTATCAAACCACATTCTGGTTTTTTGTTTGTCTAGAAAAGGCGATGATATTCAGTGGAGCTCCTCCCTGACTGCAGGCTGTGCAGAGCTGGGAGCCGTCTGTACTGTAACTTCTGAAAAGGCCAGCTGCCACTATTGATGGGTGCTGCTGCTGCTGCTGCTCCACAAAGCAGTCAGACAGCAGAGAGCCTCTCAGTTGCTTGTCAATTTTTGGAGCCTTAATGTAATGTCATAGATTTCTGCCTGGGGTTAGTTTCTGTTGTGTGGCTGCTACTCAGAAAAATACAGCTGAATGTGTCGCTAGATTCAGACATTTAAATGAATAAATAATTCTTTTACTTCAGTAGCTGATTATTTGTGATATGAAGCTTATGTTGTGTCATAGAAACTGTTTTAATTTAAATAGTGGTTCATCCAACATTTGATTTAATTTTCAGGGCTGATGATGATTTAATATGGCAACTTTCCCTGAATTCAGTAGCAGTCTTTCAGTGTTCATATTCCCTCATTTGCAGGTGAACCATCACATTCTGTTTGTAGTTTCTTCCACAAGCTTCTTGTTGAATACTAAAATAGTCATTTTCTAAATGAAAAGCAAAATAAACATGATGGTGCGTAATCTAATTTTCCAGTGAATCAGCAGTGTTATTATTAAAAGAATAGTTACGATATGAGTTATCATGAGGATGCAGATTTCCCAGCGAGCCGGCAGCTGGTCAGACAGGAATGAAGAGCAGCAAATGGAGCTAATTGACAAAATAGTTTTTAAGCGACAATTCAGTACCGTAAAGGGTTTTAACCATCCACAACAGAATATAGCATCTTTAGTGCAGAGAGGTGAGAAATGCACTTGTAAACTTCTCCTTTTTAAGGCTTCGACGGTGCCCCAGATTAATTGATGCTGTGCCAGATGACTTTGTGTCTGTGATAATATCTGAGTATAATGTGCTTTTTCTTTGGTCTCACAGGTGAATCATGACAGAATATAAGCTGGTAGTAGTGGGAGCTGGAGGCGTTGGCAAGAGCGCACTTACCATTCAGCTCATCCAGAATCACTTTGTGGATGAATATGACCCCACCATTGAGGTAAAGCAACTTTGTGCATGTACATGTATGTGTGAACGTGTGTGTATTTTGGTATGGGGGGGGGGCAGGACAAGGAGAAACTCCTCTAAAAAAGGAGTTGCTGCAGGTTATTCTGGTTTAAGTCTTAAAAAGACACCAAACCGGTTTTTAATAACTTTCCATGCATGTCCCGCCCGCTCGCCTGCTTTCTCAGGGGGCCAACCTATGCTGAGTAAACACAGCCTCATTATGATTTCAATCCATTATTGATGGGCTGTTGCAGGTTGGAGCTCCACTATAGATTATTTGAATACAAGATAACATCTGAAACAAAATCTGCCACACTGGATCAGACGGTAATTATTTGTGTTGGATCAGATCGAGTGTGGCCATCAGTGTGATGAAAAGCTGGAGCGCTTCGTCACAGTGGAAATTAGGATTGACCTACTACAGCTAGAGTAGAGGCAAAATTTGAAATGTAGTCCTGTGGCGTCTTTCAGCAAAATCATATCCACACAATCTTGTCATGAAGCAATGTAAACGATTTACTTTGAATTAATGCTATTTTTTATAGTTTACTACAGTTCACTGTTGAATCACGTAGCCATTATTACAAGTAAGGTTTTTAAAAATAAGTTGAATCATGCACCGTATCTATCTAGACGTTTAAACACGCTTATCATAACCTTAAGTATAAAGCAAATTAATAATTCTTCTCCACAAACCATCTCTTATTATTTTCTATTAAGCTGATATTTGGACACTTGAATCCCAGAGTTCTGATCACTGTTTGACCTCTCCCTCTTCCAGGACTCCTACAGAAAGCAGGTAGTGATCGACGGAGAGACGTGTCTGTTGGACATCCTGGACACTGCAGGTCAGGAGGAGTACAGCGCTATGAGGGATCAGTACATGAGGACAGGGGAGGGCTTCCTCTGCGTCTTTGCCATCAACAACACCAAGTCCTTCGAGGACATTCACCACTATAGGTGAGCTAAGAGAATCAAGGTTTGCAGTCTTTGGATGGAAGGAAGTTACCCGCTTTTCTTGTTGTAGTCGGGGGAACGTGACGTCATATCCATTCCAACTCAGTCAACCAAAACAAGCCGCCGCGAGCCGAAACGAAAAAGTGAAAAACATTGGAGGGTCTGCGTGGATACGACCTGCACCCTCACATGTTAAATCCAGCGTGGTAAACACTACACATCCAGTAAAGGATGGAAACACTTTGGGTTTCACACATTGCAGGAAAAGCAGAGCTAGACATCACGGCTAAAGCTGCATGCTGACTCCGTCACAGACAGGAAACGTTATTGTATCGCGGTAACGTGGCGGTGGAGCCGGCCATCGCTCTCGTCTCCGTGGTCAAATGGGCCGACGCTACGACTGTAGAGCACCCATATACTGACATTTATGTTAAATGCATTCAAACGGCCCCGATGGAGCTGACCATGGATGGATAAAGAGAACGGAGCTGACGGGAGAGCTAGAGACCACCTTGGAGAAGTTAGAGGAAGTAGACTACGTCCGCTTTTCAAAATAAGGTGTTAACAAAGGGAACTGTATATACAAAATGCATCTATGGAACTAAGATTGATTGGATTATATTCACCAGAAGTATAAAATATTACATGTCCCTTATAAATTAAAAAGAAAATATCACTACTCTGTGAGGGAAATGTCTTCATTCTTTATATTTTTGAGTTGCTGGAAAAAATGTAATAAATAATTCCTGACAATGATCCTGATATATTTGACTTCAGGACATCTCAGACTACATACATGCTGAAAATCAAACATTTTACTGGATTCATTTAGATATTTTCAAAGTAAAAGTCCCTAGAAGTGTATGATTCAACTTTTCCCATTCCCAGGTCTGGTGTTAGAAAAGTTAACAAAAATCGCAATTCTTAAAAATCGCAATACATATCATATCGACACCCAAGTATCGTGGTGGTATCGAATCAGGAGATAGGTGAGTCGTCCCAGCCCTATTTATGATATAATATATTTTCTAATTAAATAACACAAATTCTGAATTTTAACATACAGAAAAATATATATACTGTATGTATAAATGTCCTAATAGGTTGCAGCACTGAGCAAAAGCCAATAATGAATGTATTCTTACTCTGAATATGACCTTATTCTAGTTACTCTGACCAGATACAAGCTTTTTAACATCACTTTAAATAGCCATCGGAATAAATGACCTCAGTTTGATTAAAACCTAATGAAATGTCTGTTGTGTCTGTCGATGTCCAGAGAACAGATTAAGCGGGTGAAGGACTCCGAGGACGTCCCCATGGTGTTGGTGGGAAACAAGTGTGACCTCCCGTCTCGGACAGTGGACACCAAGCAGGCTCAGGACTTAGCACGCAGTTATGGCATTCCCTTTATTGAGACTTCAGCCAAAACCAGACAGGTGAGAGTCCAGCTGGAGACGGCCACGCCCTCAAGACTCAAAACACTTTAACTTTTCAGTCTGTCAATAAAACTGCTTGATTATTTAGGAGCATGTGGAATGGTTAGAAGTTTGCATGTGGTCTTAGGGGTATTGGCTTGATGGACACAGCAGTCTATAAATTTCACTTTGAAATCAAATTTGAATGTTCCAGAGAGACTAAGCTAATTTTGACAAGTGTCCTTGCAAAGGATTTGATCATCTCGGCACTTGGATCACAGGAAAAGTTAAAGTTTTGAGTCATGTGGTGCCGTTGATTTGTGTCACATCTCTTTATTATAATGTTGCTTGGAAATGTCTCGGGCATTGAGCTGCGCATCGTTAAATCCTCCTTGGTTAATTGAATTTCTTTTTTATTATTTATGGGTGATAATGTAATCATTGCATGCTACTTTGTCGTGGATATATGAAATTATACCATCATCATTAGGGCCATCTGCAGAGGATCCTGCATTATGAATGATCAGCAAATCAGTAAATGCGTGTCAAGGAGTGTGCATGAAAGGACAAACTGTCGGTAATTACTCAGGCGGGTTCATGATTCTGCTTACTGGTTACTCTGACTGGGTGTTGGAAGGTTTGCCGTGGCGTAATGACATCAAATGGTGTGTGTTGTGAGCATGGCCTTAGGTGGCTGACTGGCTGACACAGTGATCTGTAAACGCATCCTTTTCCTGGTCTCTCTGACCCGGGCTGAATCATGGCTCCTTCTGGTGCGGTGGGAAATTAATGACACAATGATTCATTTCTTACAGCTCTGTTCACCTATTCCTACCTGAGTGTACCAATAATTCACTACCCACACGATGCTGCTGCTGTCGGACCCGCAACTAGGCCTGTCACAATAATTACTATATCCACTTATTGTACGGTGTGTGGGCATGACCTCCATCATTTTTGCGTTATCGACTCGTCGTACGATATGTGAACATCGATAATTTTTGCCGGCCTCGATATTGCTCGTTGCGTTTGTTTACGTAAGAATGTCACCAACATTTTAGCCAACACGCTAAACATGCCTGAATAACTCTATGACTTGGGGTATTGCGCAGACATTGCACATCTTTTGTTAACAGAGCCACAGAGTCCATTTCATTTATTGTTTTGGTTGGTTTTATTTTATTCATGTTTTATTCATTTAGGATATTTTAAAGGAAGAGCATTACATTTCGGGGGATCTATTGACAGATATGGAATATTATATTCATAACTATGTTTTCATTAGTGTATAATCACCTGAATCTAAGAATCATTGTGTTTTCGGTAGCGTAGAATGAGCCCTTCATATCTACATAGGGAGTCCGTCACGTTTCTACAGTTTCCCAGAATGCACAAACCAAACTCCGGCTCTAGAGAGACCCTTTTGCATTTTTAGGTTACCTGAAGGTAGAGATGCACCGATACCGATACCAGTATCGGGTCCAATACTGTGCTCATGTACTCGTACTCTCAAAACGGCTCTGATACAACGGCACCGATACCACTTTACGGTGGTGCGCCAGACCCCGCAGGGCCGGGATCCCACGTCAGCCGACGCGCACCGACCCTCACTTTCATTGCGCCACAGGGTTTTGCTTGCACCCTCTGACTCGCGCGTGCGTTAGACTCCTTGGTCCGTGTTTCAAGACGGGTCGGGTGGGTTGCCGACATCGCCGCAGACCCCTGGCGCCTTTTACGTGGGCTGAGCCCCGATCTGGCTGCACGACGCGGTTGGGGCGCACTGAGGACAGTCCGCCCCGGTCGACAGTCGTACCGGCAGCAGGGGGCCGTCCCCGGCGGGGAGAGAGGGTGCAGCGAGCCCTTTGTCCACGGTGCGGTGAGGTCCGGGCGGGGAGCGCTGGAAAGCTGCGGCCGCGAGCCACCTTCGCCCCGAGCCTTTCCAAGCCGACCTAGAGCCGGTAGCGGCGCACCGCCTCGTATGCTTGACTCCCCAGCCGGCTGTGTGTCGCTCACACCCTCCAGCTGGCTGTTAACGAGGGTCTTTTGGCACAGGTACTCGTATCGGTACTCGGTATCGGCGAGTACCAACATGTAAGTACTTTTACTCGGTCTGAAAAAAAGTGGTATCCGTGCATCCCTACCTGAAGGTCACTGTAGTTCTCCGACACGCTTAAGAAACTGCGGTAACGTGAGCCGCTGAGTGTTAAACCGTGGTACCGCCAGCCCCTGTCTGACTTCCGTTGCTCCTAAAGTAGTGTTATTATGGTGAGGATCACCTTTGAGCGAGGTGAACGGCGTTACCACGGTTTTGCACTCAGACGTTCCCGTTACCTCGGTCTTGGAAAGGGAGGAGAGAGCAGAGAAGTATTCAGTTGGTTGCAATCTGCAACCACACCACTAGATGTCGACAAATCCTGCACACTTTTAAAAATATTTCTTCACATTCCAATTCCATGTCTGAATATCTGAAGTTCATTGCTCTTTTAAAGGGTGTACTTATCATCATTATATCTGTGGCATAAAATGGTCTTAATGACAATAACGTCGTTTATCACAGTTATTTATGGGACAATATATCGTGCAACAAAATTTGTTATCGTGACAGGCCTACAGTGTTTTTGCCAAATCTCAGTGATTTCATCTTCTCTGGGAAATCTCCCACTTTTCCAGTATAATGCACAATCAAAATATGCTCCTCATGCATGCGCTTCTCCTTTTTTATATTAAGCCAGACAGTTAAAGTGATACTCCACCTCAACCCTAATCTTTTCCAGTGTCACTCACCCACACTGGAGGCTTGAAAGGTGGCTGTTTTTACAGTTAGTTTTTTTAGTTCAGTTTGAATGAATTCCATCCATGAAACTTTCAGGATGAACAGTAAATCTCCTCCTAACCACTCCTACACCATAATCCACCTCTTCACTGTCCGTGTGTGCCGCTGAGTACGTTCCAAACAACTATCGTTTTGCCAAAATACAGCTAAATACAGAGCTTCTGTCAGAGCTTCAAACAGGGCAAAATCATGACACAGAAAAAAAAGTGTATTTAGCTGCATTTTGGCAAAAATGAAGATTGTTGGAAGAGTTTTTTTAAGGATGCTTTTTCCTGCCATGAAAACCATTGGGATTCTATCTGTCCACTCTTCATTGAGAGGAAGGAAACAGAGAAGCTTTTCAAGCATATAGGAGGTGAGTGTTTACAAGATAAGAGTTTGGGTGGAGTATCAGTTTATGTAGACAAAGGCAGGCCAGACATCGCAGGTAGACCCCGCTCAAAACACAGGTCTGCTTCGCTCCTTTGTATCTGTAAGCTGTAACACATGCACCCATACAGTGTGTCCTCCTTGTATTCCTCAACATTGAGGGAAGTTGTGTCTCATACTGCAGAGAGTGGAAGATGCCTTTTACACTCTGGTACGGGAGATCAGGCTGTACCGGCTCAATAAGCTCAGCAAGGAAGAAAAGACTCCGCGCTGTGTCAAGCTTAAAAAGTGTGTTGTGATGTGAAAGGGGTAAGTGTATGCAGCCGCGCGCCCATCAGCTCTGTGTGTGTGTGTGTGTGCGTGTGTGCGTTGGTGGGGATTTTGGAGAGGACACGCAATGAGAGCTGGAGCTTCATGGTTCTCAAAGCTAACCTGCTGGTTTCTACTGGGGCTGTGGTGGAGCTCTAACAGGAGGCTGAAACAGCTGATGATTTCTTACCTTTTCAGTGTCTCTTGTGTATCATGGCTGATTTTTTTTATTTTTTTTTTTATCTGAGGCCGTTTTCACACTGGGTTTTGAGTCTGAACAGGAGAATCGATTGCGCATTGCTCTTGAGAATCAAGTCCCAACTCAGGTCTTGAGTCCTAAGCGCTATATATATCCACTCTTCACCAAATGTAATGTGATTTTTAACAGCAGAGTAACTGGATCCAACTGGTGCTCAGTAACATAATGTTAGCTCTTCATGGTTTTCTCCTGAAACTTGATTGGATGCTGTTGGATCAGTTCAAACTAAGTGGATCTGGGGAGTTAAGTGTAAGATAATCAAATGCAAGTCCCAATAACATTCACCGGAAATAGAGTCCAGAGGCCAATAAAAAAAACAAAACACCACTTTTCAGAGATTTAGCAATAAGCAACAAAAGATAGAAATTCAGTTTGTTCAGTTCAGTTTTTTCCTCCATAAGTGAATCCTCTTCTCGAACATAAAGGATCTCTGCATCTCTGGATCTCGCTGCTGCATGGTGCTGTTGTGTGTGTGAGTCAAACTCCGACACAGAGAGCAGAGGACAGAAGCAGCCGCATTTGGCGCTTGACGGGTGTTAATTTGGGACCCTGCAGGCATCGTACGGTAACGCCGGTACTGTAGAAAACCAGTACCGTCCCGTTTTTAGAATTTTGGCATCGACTTGGTACCGAAGTACCGGTTCTCGTGACATCCCTAGACTGCACACAAGCCATACTACAGTTGGCCTAAAGCCAATCAAAACACCCGACTGAGGTTGACTTGGTCTGCACTCACGTTCAGAAAAAGCGTTCTCATATCATCAAATTTCCAGGCGAATTTGTTCCCGTATTCGGACTAATGTACCAGTGTGAAACCTGCCCCAACCTGCTGAAATGAACATGAAGAAAGGGGAATGGGCTGGTGAGCCAACGTGTGTGATTAAAGGAGATTATGGCGAATCTGGGACCAAATCATGTGCTGAAATGTTTCCAAGGAGGATGTGGTCCAAGAAACTGGCGGACATGTTGTGAACAAAAATTTGTGTGTGTGTTTGTGGGTGAGTTTTTTTAATTTTTTTTTGTGGTAACAAATCCCTTTTCTTCTTTCCTTTCCTGCTGTCTTCGTCACAACCTGAAGTGACCTCAGGCTCTTCCTTATCACATTCATTTGCACTTTACAAACTGTTCTCGTACTCAATGCACTTGCCTCAGTGTGGCATCAACAGACACTAGCTGCATTTACATGGAGCCTTTTATTCACTAATAATCAGGATAAGAGCTCAGCAAGAAAATAAAAGCCTCGTTTTAACACCTCAGTCAGAATAAATTGGCTCGACTTAAATCAAAGCTGTTCACCTGCGGAAGTCGTGCCACTCTCTTTTATTTGTTTTCTACCGAGTGTTGCATCTTCCCCGGGGGAACAATCTTTGGATAGTTTCTATTTATTAGTTTATGGAGATAACGGAAGGCTCGCCTTCTGTTCAATAACTCTGTTAGTATGAAATTGTTCTTGCTTCAGTACAAACCCACAGCAGTAAAACCAGTATTAGTGCCAACCGCTCCATGCAGGTTCATCTTTTTTGAACAGTTTGCTCGTGTTGCACGTAGGAGTGCATGTAGACGATTGCAAATGTAAACAGGACAGAACTTGTTCTGTCATTTTTATTTAGTGGCCGTTTAAACATGCTGTGGGAGTTGTCAATTATTTGGATTGATTACATTCAGAGGGAAAGAAATTGGCTCATGTAACCGCAGCTACTGTCGGTGTTGTTGTCAGTGGGAACACTGCTGATTTTACATTACAGTTCTGTTTGATCTGTACTTTATTCAGCTGTGGCTCACACAGCCTGAACGGATTGAGAAATGTACCTTCACTCTGATGTCTGTCTGTCACGCTGATGTACACTTGATAGAAATTTAAGTTTAAATTGATCTGAAAATGGACTTTAACATTATCCGAGAGGAAGTTTAATTTCTGGTTTGAAATTGGAAAATTCAAATTATACAATCAAACTGCCACAGATATAAAAAGGTTTGGAAAAAGACTTCCTCTGGCAGTGGAACAAGTCGAGGCTATACATCAGTGTGATATTAAACATCGGAGTGTTGATTGTTGTTTAATCTGTCACAATTATTCTTTAATAGAGTGGAATTACCCTTTAAATTCATCAGCCTTTAAGGGCGCTTTCACATCAGGTACGATTTGATCCATACCGTGCCCGAGTACGATTCCCCCCCACACCCCTCTCCGGTCAGCTTTCACATTAGTAAAGTTGTTCCGTACCCGAGTACACTACGTCATCACCCACGTGTGTTTGTTTATGTTGAGATCAGCTGTTCCAGTGGCGGAGCATCGTAAAAACACTTCATTCAAACTGGACAGAAACTAAATCAAACTCACCAATATTGTCGTCATTACTCTTTCCAACAATCACCAACTCTGATTTGGTCGAAACTAACTCTGATTTCACAGAGTTTGATGTGAAAATAGGTTGACTCCCCCCACCCCGTCTCTCGTTCTTCACAGACAGACCATTACATCGGTTAAATAAAATAACAAACATCGCTCAACCTCATCGCCTACTATCGTTTATATTTTAGGAACCTCTCGCCGGCCTTCCTGCTGTATCATCCACGGCCGTGCAGCTCAGAGGAGGAGATCGGCGCATGCTGCACGCAGATACAGACATACTGTAGATATGAAACAGTTTTATATGTGTACAGATTTTGGAGGAGACCGGCGGCGTTGAAAAAAGCCTGACCTTTCAAAACTACTCGCTAACTGCTAACGTTACTCGCGTTAAATAGCGGTCCACTTCCGTGTTTCAGTACGGTTGGCTTTCACACCTGATGAGAACCGTACCCGAGTCCAAATGATCCGTACTCCAGACCACCTTTTCAAGTGGACTCGGGTACGGATCGACGAACCGTCCCTGAGTACGGTACGGAGCGTTCACACTAATCAATCCAACTGGACTTTGGGGACGAGTGTACTCAAATCCGGGCCCGGGTCCCTGATGTGAACGCACCCTTAATATCACCTCTGAATCAAAGAACATTGCCAATCCTTTACATATTTTCAGGCTGCATAAGATTTCATCATTGATATTCTGGTATGAAAATAATAACCTGCCACTCTTAATAACGCATTATGTTTTATTTTTCCAGGGCGTTGACGATGCCTTTTACACATTAGTGCGAGAAATCCGGAAGCATAAGGAGAAGATGAGCAAGGAGGGCAAAAAGAAGAAAAAGAAGTCCAAGACAAAGTGTACACTTATGTGAATAATCATCCCTTTTCAAGACAGACTAAAAAAAAAAAGAACTATGTTGAACAGTTAAAGTAATACGTTTTGTACATTACACTAAATTATTAGCCTCTTTTCTCAATACCCACCATACTGAATACTAAACCTGCCCCCCCCACCCCTTTTTTCTGCCTTTCTATTATTTGCTACTTGGACACCGATAAGCTTTATTTTCAGTTTAGTGCCAGTTGCCCACGTGTGTTGGTCCAACAGCCTGTTTGATTTTATAGGATGATGATGTTGATTTGGATAATTGTTTTATATACCTGCAGAGCTGTGAGCTAATTACATCACAACTCATGTTTGACAAATTATTCATTAGCAGCTTAAAGTTTTTTTTTTTTTCTTCCCCCCCTTTGCTTTAAAAGGTCTGCAGAAGTTCTGTAATGCCCTTTTTTAAGTTTGGGATGCCAAAGAATGAATTTTCACCCCGATTCTCGTAGACAAAACCGATCTGAAGAACGGACCAACATTCAGCCAGATGAGATCCAAATGTCCCAGCCACTGTGTAATTCTCCCGGTCGCTAATGACCTCTAGATATGACTTAGTTATGTCACTGATATAAGTATGCATGCGAACTCCTACTCTTCTCCGAATGTTTTAACACCCTAATTAGCTATTAATTAATTTGTCAATGCTTTGTACTGCGTGGGGGGGGGGAGTGATTCCTCGCCTACATGAGATGTTTCTTTTTTTTTTTGCATGCAATGTGTCCTAGATGACATGGGTATTGCAAAACCGCCTCTGGTTGATACATTTAACAGAGCCAGCAACGAGGAACTCTGACCCAAGTGGACGTCATACAGTCTTGTTTTTCAGGTTTATGTAAATTAATCATTACTTGCTTTAGTGAGAAAGAAATTAGCCTTTTCTTTTTTAGCTTGATTCATGACAAATTCAGAGATCTGTATTTTTACCCCGTTTTGGGATGATGAGCAGGACTAGCAGCCAGGTTTTGTGTTGCAGGGATTCATGCCTTCGTGACGATCTTAATGTCGAACAGCTTGTTTGACCTTACCGCTCACATATTTCCTGCTTTTCTTTACTCTAAAAGGCTTGACTGCAGGATTGTTTTAATTTATCCTGACAATAATCATTTCATTGCTATTTGTTACAAAACAAGTTCTCCCGTCAACATCCTCTCCATCGAGGCGTCATATTTAAACAGCACGAGGATCCTTTATCAGCTCGTTATTCGACGTTTGTTAGGTTTAATATTCGAGGATTCTCCAGTCGCTGGCCATAGAGGTGCACATTTTCCTAAGCTGTTGACTCGTTGGCTTGTGACAGGCTAGAAAGCTTCTTTTCAAGCAGCTTTCAGGAATATTTCTCTTGGTGTGGTGTCGCAGAGGTTGTTCAAAAATGTTTTCCCAAATGGATTTTCAGATTCTTTCTTTTTTTGCGGAGCTTTTTGAAAAGAGTTTTTTTTTTTTATGAATTAATTTCCCTAAAGTGTTGAAATAGTTTGGTGGGCTGCCTTTTCAACAGAAATGATTGTCCAGCAAAGTAATTTGTCATTTTTTTTCTCTCACAAAGCATCGTGTGTCGTGGTGATGTAACTGGAACTGATGTTTGTAAATGAGGCAATAATTGCCATAAAATTGGTTTTTAGAGAAAATTGTCAGAATTTATTAAAAGAAAAAGAAGAGAAAAGTCCTAGTTTCTTTCCCAGGTCAGTCGGTAATTTCCATCGTATTAACACGCTGTTCCCCTGGGGATTTGTATTTGCCTTTTTATGTTCGCAGTAGGTGCTACATTTAGACGGTAGAAAGAGCCGAGACAACATTTACTTTGTCCCTTGTGCGCTCGAGAAATACACAAAATGCGGTTATAGGGGAGCAGCGTCATTGACACAGAAAATCCAGACATGATACATTTTGCTTTCAGGATTAATGAATATTATTACCTCTGGGGGGGGGGGGGG